>BRZM01000088.1:853541-872555 GCA_033238685.1 Lates japonicus | reverse complement strand
CCTGACTCTTTGCAAGCCCCTCTGAAGGTCAGCCTGGAGCTGGGGGCCTAGAGCTTTAGTCATGCTGGGTCTCTCCCTCCTCATGAAGACCCCCCTTTTTTTCTTCTCCCCTTTCTTTCCTTCTCTGACACACTCTCATGCTTCCGCTCTATACTTTTTTTCTCTTTGGGTCACTCTTCCCTTTTCTCCCCCCTCCTGTACCATGGCAAGAATGCATACACAGCGGGAGATGTATGCCGGAAAGAGTGAGTGTGAATGAGAGAAATGGAAAGAGAGAAATTGTGGGCTATTTAAGAAGGCATAAATGGGGCATAGGGAGAAAACCAAAGTTTTCCCAGTGCATATGAACTTGTATTTTAGGGGAGGAGGTTGCCTGGCCCCAGACTAGCCAGTCATATATTCATTCAATACAGGGAGTAGTTGTTATAGGTAGCAGACAAGGTTACACACACATATGCAGACTCATCTCATTCAAACACTTCTCCTCTTACTGTCATTGTACAATCTGACCTCATTTTAGATCCTCAACACAAGTGAAATACGCACAACTCAGTCCTCAGGAAGTAGAAACTAAATGTCACCATGTAACCCACCTGTTGGATGCTGTTTCACAGTGCTGCATTAGCTTTAATCTGACCTCTGCTTGTGTAACCTCCCCAGATCGTACAAGAGAGGAGACTCGGTCAACCCCTGCCATGTGGGCTCCTTTGCCCCCGTCAGCAGCACCAATGACAGCGAGGTGTCCAGTGATGCTTTGACCGACGATGCCATGTCTGTGACTGACAGCAGTGTGTAAGTGAATATTAACCAAACATATGAGTGTGTGTGTGAATGCCAGCACAGGAGGGTGTTTCAGGAATAAATGACACCTTTCTTCAGCTGGCTGTTGTGAGTCTTGGCCAAAATGGAGCATGGCCATGAGTAGGGAGGCTTTACATTTAATGCATCAGTGGACATGTTGTTGGTAAGGTGGTTTCACAAAGTATTTAATAGTGAGTTTAAATATCGACTAATCTGCTCAGTACCCTCTTATTAACTCATTAATAGTCTATAGTCTGTGTTAGTCTATAAAATGTCACAAATTCAGAGAGCCCATGCAAACTTGTTTTGTCTGAGCAACAGTCCAAAGCTGTGCTAAATGATGATTGATAAGTTAACAAAATTGTTGTCAATTAAATGCCTATGGATTGACAAATAGTTTCAGCATAAAAATAGTGAATAATGCCACTGCCCGTATGTGGTTTGAGCTTATCTGTGTACATGCCTAGGGCAAGGATTACTTTGCGTAATCACGTGTCTCTCAAGTGACAAGGTACTATGAAGTCATTGCATGGTGCACAGCTCAAGGCCAGGAGAACCCATGTCAGCTGGTTTTGGACAGAAAGCAGAAAAATCTTGGTACAAGTTCTTCTTTACCTCATCTCACATGGGAGGTGTCAAGGCCTACGTGAATGATGTCAGGGAAACCGTGAGCTAAAGATACTGAGACACTAATGTTTAGTGCAACCAGTGGGCTGGGCTGCACATAAATATGGCAGCTATAAAGAGCTTTTTTTTACAACAAGGAGCCCTCTGCTCAGGCATATCTCTAGACAGGCCCAGCTTCAAAGGGGCCGAGGCCAATATAGTCCTATTCTGCTGTACTTTGACCCAGTGCAATGACAAAGCCCTGGTCACAGCGACACCCCCACCACCCCCACCCATCTCATTTCCTGCCTGCTCTGGCCTTGATCAGAATATCTGCCTCTCTTTAGGTCAGTTAAAAGAACCCATAAACATTTGAATCTCATTTACAGATAAAGAAAAGAATAGAAAAGGGAAAAAGCAACGGGGGAGGAGGCGGTTGGGTGGGAAGAGAAAGAGAGTGGTGGAGGGGGGATTTTTGCTTATATCTTATTTATGGATTTGCTTGGACGCTGGGGAATGCAGCTGCGCAGACTTCAAACATTACCTTATCTTACAAACCAGCCTTTTGATGTGCGGAGATCAGAGGCTGGCTGCGGCAGCGCTTGCCAAATGAAGATTGGGGGGGGGTGGGGGGAGTGGTTGCTTATGCGCATGACTGTGGCATTTCAAAGCAAAAGTGGAAAAGTGCTCCTCAGTTAGGCTAGGTCACCAGGAAACTGCTGTTTAGCATGGGAGAAAAGACACTGTTTTACACTGTCAAGTGCTTCAGTTTGAAGCTTGAGCTTTGCTGTTTGTTGTTTGATTTCATTTTTTAGCCAGTCAGCCATTCAGTCCCTGAGATAGATTTAACCAGGTTAGCTGCACCCTTGGGTCCTGTCCTGCAGTAACTCTTAAGTATAATGAGTAGCTAATGCTAACAGTGTCCTCAGCTGTACATAAAAGTCAGTAGGGGAATGCTAATTCTGAGCAAACAAAACCTCCTACCACCTCACTCAGAACCATGTAGCCCGATCTGCTCCAACACACATGCAAGGCCGGAAATGCTGGCATGATTTTCCTCTGAATATCTTCTTTGTTCTCGGATTAAGCCTGAAAGATGAAAAACAAAATGGATAGGAGAATTAACAAATTGAGATTTCTTCTTGCTTGAACAGTGTTTGATCTACCCAGTTGGCTAACAGGCTTCTTCCTGAGTGGCTGTTTGGTCTTTAATGATGTATCTGATTGGGTAATTGACCTTTGTGATCTGTCTGTACACCCCCAGAGATGGCATCCCTCCGTATAAACTGGGCTCCAAAAAACAGCTACAGAGAGAGATGCAGCGCAACATGAGGATGAACAGCCAAGTCTTTCTGCCTGCTTTCCCTGTAAGTACACAAACGCACACACATAACCACACATGCTCAGAAGTCTTTTTGAACCTGGGTCCCACAGTCTAATTTCCATACCACCCTCTGTTCCGGGTCTCTCTTGGTTCTATGAATAGTACCGCACAAACTGTATTCGGCATTCTCAATTCAACAACACCAGCAAAGATCTGAAGGGTAACGTCAAAGACCCAGCCTCCCACTCACACACACGCACACACATAAGTAAGTGCACATACACACATACAAATACAAGCCCCCTCGCTACCTTTGGTGTCACCTACACCCCCATTAGGGTTCCTTGAAGTCTGCAGGAAACGGGGAGGTCTCTAAGCTGTTTATCGCCACAGCGTTCGGAACACACCAGGGTTTTTCTTCCCTACTGATGCTGTAAATATGGAGAATAGGAAGAGATGAGGAAGATCTCTGCCGCTTTATCCCGAGGGCTCTGAAATCAGCCCAGTTCCCCAACAAAAACACAAAGATACTCAGACACATTCACACGCACATGCACGCACACGCAGCGCTTTGATCCAAGGATGAATGGAGCAAACGCACAGGGAAGTGACAACTTCCAACAGAGCTGGCCCCCTTTTTTTTCCACAGCAACCCCCCCTACATATACATACACACACACACGCACACACACTCAGCCTGCACCCCTCCCCTAAAAGTGAGGGATCTAAGGGAAGAGTTTGAGCGTGTCATGTGAGGTCTCAGTGGGTCAGAGGGGAGCTAGTAGCTTAAGGCTTTATAGAAGCTAACTTCAGGTTTAGAGAAGGAAAGGAAATGGTCCTAAACAGAGGCATGGGGACATCTTGCAGAAGTAGTAACAACATAAGTAGCTTGTTCAAATAAACTTGATGTGACCCCCCGCTCCCACACCCCTTTTTTCAAAATTGTAAGACATGCAGCAAGTGTAACTTGTATTCAGAAAAGATTCACAGATGGTTTTCGGCACTCTTTTCCCACTGTCCCCTTTTTGCTTTATTTTTGCTTTTATTCTTGTTTTTGTTTCCTGTCTGATTTTTGGCGATGGCTGCCATTCCCATGGTGCACCAGCCCCAGGCTCCATCAGACGGCTCCTCTTTTTCTGTCTTTTCTCCCCTTCATCCCTACAACAAAGGGATGGGAGAAACAAAAAGAGGAAGAAAAATCAAGAAAGCCCCAGTGCAAAAATGCAAATAATTTCAGATGTGTGTGCGCGCACATACACACATTCTCATACTGTCACTATACTGTACCTCAAAGGTGCCCAGTGTGTGACAAGGGGGGGAATAAATTACTTCAACCTTTCTGATCTCCCATCCTTTTTGGCACCTTTATCTCTCTCCTCCAATCCTTCCCTCTCTTCATTTTCTCTTTTTCTCCCCTCCTGCGAGCACACATCTCTGCATCTCAACTTCTCCCATTTTTTTAATCCCTCATCCTTTCCTCCCTGTAGTTCTCTTCCACCCCCTGTCGATATGTGGCTTTTATTCCTAGATGTAAAGCCACTGCTTCCCATCTATCTATCCCTCCATCCCTCCCTCCTCCACCCTATTCTCCCCCCACTGAGTGTTTGATATTTGACGAGGAAGCCTTTGAAGTGAGCTGACTTTAAAGAGGCCTGCTGATGATGACAGAGGGAACCAGCCGAGGCCTAGCCCAGCGTGACCATACACCAGGCCTGCTGCCCCTTTTAACCAACCCCATAGCCCTGGGTGCCAATGAGAGTGCCCTGATCAGTACCACCAATGATAGGGCAGGTACTGGTAGAGAACAATGCATAAATGTAGATGGATGAGGCAAGAGGAGGATGGATGACTTTGTAGAAGTTGGGTAGAGCTGGGGCTTGGTCATGAAGGAATATGAGGGATGATACAACAGCTGATGTATCTCTTTCTCCCCAAAGCGTACTCGCCGTCCTCCCAAGGAGATGGTCCCAATGGAGCCGGCAGAGTTTGCGGCCCAGCTCATCTCCCGCCTGGAGAGCTTGAAGAGAGAGCAAGACACCATCAACTCTCTGGAAGAGAGGCTACAGCAGATTCAGGAGGTGTGTGAGAGATTGCTTCTTACTGGAAAAGTGAATTGTTGCTGTTGTTGTTGTTGTTTTTTCTAAGTTGATGACTTTGTATGCCTTGTTTGTTTTTACCAGGAGGAGGAAAGAGAGGATACAGAGATCATGGGAAGTGCTCCCCAGCTCTCCCCCCACCCCCTGACCCTCCTTTCTGGCTCCTCTGACGAAGACCCCCAGGCCATCCTGGATGAACATCTCTCTCGCGTTCTTAAGACCCCCGGCTGCCAGTCCCCAGCTGTCATCCGGCATTCACCTCGCTCCAGCTCCCCAGAACACATGCCTTTCACCCGGGCCGGCTTTGGAATCAAGGCCCTGGTGAGGACCGGGCCCTCCACTTCTTCTGTCTCTAGTCCTGACCAAGGGGCTTTCACTCTGGCCTTGGGCCCCAGCAGGACCCTCGTAAGCAGGCAGAGCACGAAACACATCCACCACCACTACATCCACCATCACGCCAGTCCCAAGACTAAAGAACAGATTGAAAGGGAGGCAGCCCTCAGGGTGCATGGTCTGTGCTCCAGCAGTGGGGAATGCCAGCCCTGCCAACCTTACCAGCGCAGTCGCAGCCTGGGCAGAGAGATGTGTGGGGCTATTTCAACAGACAACAGTATGGGGTCAGTTCCAGGCACTTTGTGTCCCTTTTATTTCCTGTTCTCTTGTGTTGATTGTGTAAAAATAAACAATGCTAATTCTCTCCCCCTCTTCTGCTCAGGCGCTCCAGCTCTCTATCCAGGCGTGTGTGTCGTTCAGGGGCTGAGGATGGAGTAGCAGAGAGGTGTATGGAGGACTGTGGACCATTACAGCTGCCCAGCGACACAACAGACCCCACCCAAAATGTGTTGCAGTGGATCCTGGAAAGTAAACAACGAGGCAGGCACAAGTCTCACAGGTGAGCAGTGGCTAATACCTGGAGGGCTTAGGTCTTTGTATGAGTTTTAAGTATTACTTTAGTCCAAAATGTCCCAATTTTTCTATTGTTTGTTGTTGATTCATGATGTTACGTCTTTTTGCCTTCGCAGCACCCAGAGCACCAAGAAATCCTTTGGAGGCTCCTCCACCCAGACGCACACATGGGGTGGTGGAGGAAGCTGTGGCCACCTACGTAGCCACCAGCCAGCCCAACCATTCATCCAAGACCCTGCCATGCCTCCCCTGCCCCCTCCCAACACTTTGGCCCAGCTGGAGGAGGCCTGCCGTAGACTGGAGGAGGTCTCCACCAAGACCACCAAGCAAAGGTACATAGAGAGTAGTTGTTGAATATTGCTCTTGGTCTGCTTGCTTATGACTTCTAGCCATCACATATTGGTGTCTTGTGTCACTAAAGGAAATATCAGTTATTATTATTGATCATGGCATTAAAGTTTCTGTTACATCTCTTTCCAGGCATTCAATGTCCAGTCTTCAGCGGGAGAAGAGCCACCTAGTGCCTGTCCAGGGTGGGGGGTCCGTCCCTCTGTCTCTAGCCAATCCCAGCCCTGCTGGCCTCCTCGCGACCAGCCCCAGTCTCCAATCAGAAGAGTACGATGCCTCTAGCGTCATGCCCTCCCTCTCCTCTCCTCCTCTCTGCTCCTCTTCCTCCTCCTCTCAGCCATAGCCTCCACCTCGCAGTGTACTTCTACCCTTTTAACTCTTCCTTCTTGTCACCTGCGCTGCTCATCACACATGTAGGGAGACAGATGAGTAGTCATGTGTAGACCCACACACAACACAGTCACACACGTCCACATACAGTCACCCAAATAGAATGTGACCCCCTTTTGCAGAAGCTTATATTAAGCTTTATACACACAGGGCTGGCTCAGCCTCTGTGTTTGCATGAATCTTGTGTGTTTGTGCTGTGTGTGGGGAGTGTGTAGTCACTGCACCACCTGACTGAGACATCCCTTTCATATATATGTATCATTTTTATTGGCTGTCCTTCAGTGAGCTGGCAGTCGGCTGGGGCGAGCAGAGCCTAGCAAAGAGAGAGCTCCTCTGAAGTGGGCCTACAAAGCCTTGGACATAGCTGAAGGGGAATTGTTAATACTGTGCCCCTTCTCAATGCACACACACAACACAAGCACACACTTGCTGATGGCACTGGGTCACTCACTGACTCACTAGTGTTATTCTTCAGTCAGGCTGCTGTTTCTGTGTTTCTAGTCTAGTACTGTCTTCATGCTCTGGCTGCAAGTTGCAGATCGTACTCAGAGTCCCTTAGAAGCTTAGGCTCTGTTTCTGATTTCTCTTTTGAGGTGTTTTTCTTGTTAAGTATCAGGGCATCCACTACTTCTACACACCTTTTCTGTCCCTCTTTGTCCATTTCAGGAAGAATTGTAAGAAAGGTTGAGAAGCCATGGGGTGTGCAGCGGAGAGAGGCAGTGGTGACGTGTTTCTTTTGTGGTGAGATCCCCTACCGGTGAGACCATAGAAGACACAGTCTCACCCTGGGCCACTTCAGGCAACTCCGCAGAAGAGGGGCAACTGGTATGTGAAATCTGAACACTCAGATGTTGATCAACATTTGAAGAGTAATTTCTGTGAGAATAATGTGAACTTTTGCCACTGGTGCTTCTGTGATATTGTGATTACTGATGATAAAATGCTATCAGCTCAGTGACCTTGAAGACTGAATTTGTTAAAGTTGACTGTTGTCTTTGGTACCAACACAAACTGACTCACAGATAGTGTACAGGTCTGAAACGAAAGTTTAGAAAGGGCTAGCTTTATGGTACCAAAAATATAGCGATCACGTGGGCAAGAAGTGGGTGGTGGCAGAGGGTGGTTCTCCGTGTCTTCGGTGGCATGAGAGCAGTGTGGCTGACTTTTGACCTGTGATCATTAGTGTCATTGTCATAACATGGTGACATTTAAGACATTTGAGCAATCCAAACTGTCAGTACCAGGGCAGGACAGAGAGAAAGCACTAAGTGTCTGATGTGCTTCTTGAGATGCGAAAGGCTTAAAGCTGCACTGTCTGCAGTAAATTTCTATCTTTGAATTATGGTCAATATATATGACCTCAAAGACCTTAAATATTATGCTTTGATTGTGCTTCATACATGTCTGTGTGGAGCACTGTTATCAATGTTTGTTTCAATGTGTGAGTGCAGAAGGTTTCAGGCCTCTGTGGTTTGTGTGTGTGTGTGTGTGTGTGTGTGTGTGTTGAGGGGGGTGCAATGAAAAGGAAAGGACAAGAGGGAGGGTGGGTGGTGCGGAGGTTAGTGGGAGAGTTTGAACTGCAGCGATTTGGGTCCCATCTGGTATTGATTTCCATGCTAAGGCACACTTAATACACATGGCTTTGAAGCTCCGGCCCCTTTCATTTCAACCAACAAAGACTCACACAAATGGCCAGCGTGCAAATTCTTCACTGATGCTATCAGGGGCTCTTTTTTTTCCTGCTCTGGTCTGTGTGTGTGTGTGTGTGTGTGTGTGTGTGTACATGTGTGCATGCATGAATGTGCTGCGTTGAACATGCACAATGTTTACACACGTTGTGATCATTTTATGGATATTTTTGAAAGGCAGATTGTTAAATGCCAGATCCGCTTGTTTGCCGTACTACAGAGCCCTGACTGAGGCCGCGCCGCTTCGATGTGTGTTTGCAGAAAGAGATTTTACTTTGATTGCTTCTTTCCAGTGGGCATTAAAGAGGGAAAAAATCAAACACTTATTGTTTAGGCTGCCACGGTCTCCAGGATAAGCACCGGTTGAGGGTTGTGTTAAGAATTACAGGTATCAAACTTTGATTTCTGGACCAAAAAAAGTAAAGGAACCTCCTAGAAACTTCTTCCTGTCCAGATGTGTGCAGCGTTTTTTGGATCAACAAATGTGACAAGCACTTAGCTCCAAGTTCTTCACATCTGTCTGTTTGCTCCCCCCCACACACGCACGCACACACACACATACACATATACACATACACACCCCTCTTCTTTTCTCTCTGGCTCGCTGTCTCAGTTCCTGTGTCATACCATCCACATTTTTTGGAAAGAGAGCTGTGCGGCGCTTTAATAGCAGCCAGAGAATGTGTGGAGTTGGGTCATTTCAACATGGCAGCGGTTCAACAAAGAACAGTACTGCTGGGCCCTGCCAGACGATATTGGTGCCAGATGTCAGTGCAAACGGAGAGAGAAGGGGAGAAGGGGGGAAAAACAGATCTAGCCACATAAAACATGTTCCAGTGGAAATTCAGGCTCTCTCTGTCTCTGTCTCTCTCAGCAAAAAAGATGATGGCTCTTTGAAAGTTTTTTTTTTTTTTTTTTTTCAAAGAGTAGGACGGCTCAACTTTTTCTTTTTTTTACCTCCTCCTCCAGATAGGAAAGGAGGATACAATTATCAGGCGTGTCTTGTGCTCTTTCATGTCATCTGATTTATCTACTTTGTCTTATTTACTCTTTATTTTCTTCAGAGAGACCTCTTGTGTTCTGCTTTAGTTGAAGCCTTCCTCTATTTCAAATGTAGCTGCTTTTTATTAGTGACCACCCTCGTGCTGATTGGAGCGCGTGCACTCACAGGCACCTTTCGCGAGGATGTGTTTTAAGACTGTAGCTCTCATTTGTGTACATGTCAGCCTCCCGTCTCGTTAAAAACAAAATGCTCTCAAACACACACACAAACATTCCAGTCACCCCACACATGGAGCAAATCGAGGCATTTTTCCATTACATAGTTAATGAGTGAATTCTAAGACCCCCCCCCTAACAAACCCACCCCTGCTGGTTTCTCTTCCTCTAAAATGAGGATGGGGGGGTTGCATCATTTATGGTCCAGTGAAGTCATGGCTAATGACCTCATATATATTTTTTCTTCCTCGACACATACACACATACACACACACACACACACAGAAAGTTGTCAGTCGACTGCCCTTCCTATAGCTCTCAGCAAGAGCTCAGCTGCTATCAACAGGGGTGAGGAAGGACACCGTGTACTGCTTGGTCTGTCTCCTCCTCCTCTACGTGGTCTCTGTTCTTTTCTTTGTCCCGTGTACTAATGAAAAAGGGAAGAGGAGTGGGTGAAAGTCCATGCATGTGTGTCCTCAAACGTGTGTCACAAGCGGGTGTGTAGGAGTCGGGGGGTAATGACAGGCAGACTTGCAGGCACCCAAAATTTCAGCCTTTGTCAAAGGACCCCTTCATTTGCGCACGGGCCTAATTGGCCCCTGTTAGCCAGGACAAAACTCACAACGTGATGGAGAAAAAGGAAAGGGAGAGGTAAAAGAGAGGAGGAGTGGAGGGAGGGAGGAATGAAGAGAGCGAGTCTCTTATTTTAGACCAAGACTGTTTAGCAGCAGGTTCCACCCCACCCTGAGAAGTTGGTCTATAGGCTCAGCAGGCTTGGTTCATTGTACACTGAGTGGCTTTTTGTGGGTGGTGGAAACGAAGCTTGATGTTAAAAAGGTCACCTTAATATAGTTTAAGAAAAAGACGGGCCCTCTGTATTAACCCTCTCATGTCTTTCTGTTGCAGGTACTACTTCAAGAAAGCCAGTGATGAGTTTGAGTGCGGCGCAGTGTTTGAGGAAGTGTCAGACGATGGCTCCTTGCTGCCCACCTACGAGGGCAAGATCCTGGGCAAGGTGGAGAGGATGGAGTGAGACCATGCTGCCCATGTTGTGGATTAAACTCCCCATGAACACTTCACACCTCTATGGATGTACTCCTTCATACGCGCTCACACACAAAAAGTGTGTGTCTTCTAAGCTAAGACTGTCGGACTGGAGATGTTGAAGGAATGTTATTGAGATCTTGGAAAATGGACTGGATGAAATACGGGGAAGAAAAAGGAAGGAGGACAAGTTAGCGCCATTGCAGGACTATCATGTGAACAGCCCGCCTTGAAGTGAAGAAAATAAAGGACTGTTGTTGGACTAAAACATCTCCATGTTTCCAGAAGAGAGAAAACTATAAAGACTCTAGGTGAATGACCACTTGTCAAAGAAATGGGGCAGTGGGTTTAAATCTGAGACTGACACCCTACCTGACCCTGCCTGTGCCAGTGTCTGCCCACCGGCACTCGCTAGCACATCGCTAATATGTATATGCAGATATACATGTACATTGCATTGTATTGTGATGCTCGTATTGCTGTGTAAAGATTTCTATTGCTATTTATTGGAGATATCCCTGCCCCACCCCTATTATTCCTCCATGGACAAGCTGCTTGGAGTTGGAGAAACTTCTCCAATTTCCACATCTGTGTTTTTTTTTTTTTTTTTTTTTTTGGTTTTTTTTTTACCCCCCTCTGAGCATCAGTTCTCAAGCAAAGGAAATGGTTTTATTCATTTTCGGCCCCTCATATTGAACTGTAAACTTCAAAAATACCTCTTCAAAAACTTCACTCCTGTTCCTGGAGATTTAGCGGGACATCTCCGATCTCTCGGCTGGAGAGCTTAACTGCTGAAGCTTTGAGAATGGCTCTCTTGTCACTTAAAGTTTGATAATATATTTACTACTACAGTGCTATTTGTGGCTGTCCCCCCACCCCACCCCCTCTGCTCTGAAGGGCCCTCAGTGTACTATGAAAATGCTATTAATGTTTAATTCCCAACTCTGGGTCTCTGCCCAGCTAGCCTTGATCTGTCGCGTCTTAGTGCCTTTGTTTCAGTGGCGCAGGCATCGCACAAATAGCCTACGTATTTACCAAGAGGAAACCGCCCTGAACAGGTCCTCGAGTCCCCAAAATGTGTTTACACCAATAGTAATATTTACCAACAAAAAGCTCTATGATGTGCTCCCCAACGTGCTTACTTATGTGTATGTGTGACTGAGATGCTTTTGACTAGGATTACTCTGTGTGTATTTGAAGCCTGCACTATGAGCTGCAGATGATAACGATGGTGGTGATATACACTATGTCCATAGTGTTTAAATTGAGTACAGAAGCTGTGCCTACATGGATTCTTGCCGTGTTTTACCCAGTTTTCAGGGTCCTATTACTCCCTTGGTTTTTCAAGGGGCCTTATGTTGAAAAGATATTTTTATGCCTTTTAGTATCCGTTTCATCATGTTTATGTTTTATAATATTTTTCATGGCTTCCTTGGCTCCACTTGTAAACTGTAAATTATGCGTTCTATAGAGCTCAGTTGAAAAGATGCCTCGGTACTTTAATTATTGTAATTATGAAGAGATGTAGCCTTTATTAAAATGTTCTATTTTTCAAATTAGCAAATGGCTTCCCATGTTTTTGTATGTGTGTCTTGTGATTGGGTGTTCTATGGGTTTTCCTGGCTCTAATTGGAGTGTTGTGATTGTGTGTGTGTGTGTGTGCGTGTGTGTAACAAACTTCACTACACACACCCCGCTGTGGAGAGTGCAACTCACTGGATCCAGTGAGAAATCTCTGCCAGATTTGCATCCATTATCAGCTCTTAATTTACTCCCTGTTGGAAATTAAAACATGCAGCATTAATTTGGCCACCGGAGCCTCTGTGTGTTTTAGTGTAAGAAGGAGAGAGGGAGAGTATCTAAGTATGTGTTAATGAGACATTTGGCAAATACCGTGCCATAAGTACATTTCACCCAGCTATTTACATGCTAAAACATTTGGCCTCCTGTGGCACTTAATGATCTGTGTGTGAGTGTAGTGTGGTCTTCTGCTCAGACCCAATTAAGGTCTCAGTGAATAGATGATAACAGACTGCTGCATGAATGAACGTTACAGGTATAAACCATCAGGGAATCTGAGGTGTAAAATGTTGTAAGATTAAATTCTGTCTTTAAATGATAGGTTCACAATTTTTTCAAGTCTGTCTACAAACAATAGTCAGGTGCCCAAATGAATAGAGTATAAAACAGGGTTTTCATGATTTAATCATTCCTCCTGTTCATACTGACCCCTTCCTAAAGTGCTTCCAGTGCAAAGTGATGGGGTACAAAATGCATGCAAAATTCCATGCAAACGTATACAAACGTTTAAATTAGTATGAGGTTTCAGCTGTTCAAGTTCGACAAATCAAGTCTGTAACCTCCAAAGTCCAGAGGCAGCAAACAACCAAAACATGGAGTCATTTTCTAAATGAGGAGGTTTTTGGGAGGTCCATGAGTCATTGATCATTTACAGTCTGTCACATATTTGGTGCTCTAGTGAGTAGCAATGATTTGGCACATTGGTGTGTTTTTAACAGTTTTTGGACAACAATAGAGGTCTATGACACAGAGAAGTAAACTATCAGGCTTTGGCTACACAGACCATTCTTGTCAAAGGGATCAGTTCTTTTTCATTTTTGTTTTTTTGACTGGAAAAGACAGAATATGTAATCACCAGCTCATAAAATGAACCCTGTCCAGCTTTTGTTAAGCTTCTCCTCAGCACAGTATCAGCTGAGACCCGCAGTTGTGGAAGATATAAAGAAAGCTATCTAGGATCATAGTGAGCAACAAGGCTACCTTACATAATTTAATTTAAATATGTAATAGCTTAAAGCTTCACACACATGCACACTTGATATCTTAGCACACATTTTGCACACCACGCTCCTCTGCCACCCGCTCTCCTTTTAAGTTTCATTGGCTAAGAGTGTTTCTTATGCTGCCTTTCATATTGAAAGGGCATCATGATATTGTTAAAATACCATTTTCAGTCCTTTCATCAGCAAAGGTCAGTGCATACACTTGAAGGCCATCCTTTGGACTCTTTAGAACTAAGAGGCTCTCACTCAGCGGCGCTCCACTGTCAGAAAACCTTGTGAACCGATCTTTGTATAGAGGGCTATTTTAGATGGGGTCATCTTTTTGAAGAGTGAACTGGGTTTTGGTAGACTCTAGACTGCTATTCAAACACGTAGGTGCTTTTTAAAAGTGGGTGGGTATGAAGATTTAGGGGCATTTGAGGGTTGCTTGGACACAGAGGAGTTTACTTGTGTATGTCTTCAGTCTTCTGATTCACTGTATTCACTTTTATGAAGCCTAACTCATCAGTGACTCTGCTAACACAAAACAGAAACAGTATATGTTAGGAAAAACATCTTCCCAAGTCGGTACTGGCCTGGCTCCAAACCTCTGAATCACCACCCAAATCTTTTTTTCCCCAGAAAAACGGTGAAAAAGCAAAGGCAACATTAATCTGACAAAATAAGATAAACTCAAGATTGATTTACCAGCTTTTTCCAGAGCTTTCAACTGCATCTTGCAAGTCTTTATCAGCATATTGAGTTTGCTCAGTTTTCACAGCAAGTATGTCACATGATGCATGGCCAGATTACACTGTTTTGGAGACCATGGGCAATAAATTTGCTGTTTAGCCAACAAACTCCCATCAAGTGATATTATGCACAAAGATCCTCAAACCAACCAGTACTCCTACACTGGAATAATACACAGTCAGTTTGAGGTAATTTAGCAAAACACAAGATTATGTAGACAATGCACCATGTGAGTAAAATATAAAGTAAACTAGATTTTCACATGGGGCCATTCTACAAGATTCATAATTATGCAGGTCCCAGTTGATACTGTGCTTCAGTCATGCTAATTCTCAAACAGATTTGCAAGTAATCAAATTACCGATTGACACATAACAAACCTGGGACTTCTGAGCCACTGACTGTTCCCCACTTTAAAAAAATCAGCTGCCGACTGTAATGAATTGGCACAACTTTGTGCCAATCGGCTACTTCATCCCCCTCATCGTGTCCGCATTTTTGCCTGCTATTGTTTCCCGCGGTGATATCCAAAGTCTGCTACCTGTCCCACCCACATGAAGCAAGATCAAAGGCTCTGGCTGTGAACAACGGCACACAGGAACCTAAACAGGAAGTGGAACCAGGATCACACAGATGCGCTTTGATTGGTGGAAGCTGGGCTTTGACGTCCGTGTGCAGTCACTTTCCAAAATGGGTTGTTATGGTACAAAAGATGTGACCTTGACCCCCTTCAAAGAAAACCCATTACAAAGCAATAGAGATGCCTTTTTTTGGGGTAGGTAGAAACAGAAATATGGACAAGGATTTTATCACAAACACACAAAAAAGACATGACAGTGTAGATTAAAACACAATGTAGGTGAATGTAGTGTCTAAAACATCAAACCAGAGCACAGCTGAATGAGGAGGCCCTGGGAAAAAAATAAAAACTATGCTCACAGTCTGTCACCGCGAACCTCAGCCTCATTTAAATACACTCAAATCATTCCACCATAGACGGATATGAGAGAGTGAGACCCCCAATTTTGGGTCCCGAACCCCTTCATTTGGAACCTGGATCAGCCATGCAAGTTGTTCCGCGCAGGCATCGACCCAGACAGCCATGGGACTGTGGTCAACCAGGGGGCCTCGTCTGGATCCCGGCCAGGCGCCACTGCGGTAGCTGATCCCCCTACCATGTGACCCATCATGTGACTTTATACTGCCTGATACTCCACTCTAACCAATGACAAGCTCCCACGCCTTTGGTCTCTACCAATGTCAAATTTGCTGACATGTATAGATGACAGCAGCTTGGCCTAGGAGAACTAGAACCTATCAATCAAAAAGAAATTAACAGGGCTATTACTGCAGCTTATATACTGTTCAATTTTACTGAAAGAGTGGAATATAGGCATCATATACTTGCATTATAGCTGAGTGAGGTAATGCCGAATACCATTAGAGAAGATATCTCATGTCTATAAGCCTGGAACAATACATTGGATCGCTCCTGTTTTTAAGAGACAAGCTCCTGGTAACTTAATGACCAACATATGTGACCAAAACATTTGAAGGCTGAAACAAATCTTCCAAAGTAGGCTTTTTTCCAACAGTACTGACAGAAAAAAGGCATCATATTTCCCTCCCTAATCACATGGCAAGAATCTGAAGAGATTATGTATCTCACAAACGCTTTGGGAAATGAAGAAGACAGAGGTTTTGACGTTGAGGGCCAGAAACCCAACCTGCCCACCAGTGTAGCGTGGCGGTATCAGATGCCGTGCCACTAAAAGGGCACTGAGGACGCGAGGCATGATAGCCGGCCGGGCCAGTGCCGGGGGATTCTGTGTGCATCCTCCCTGCAGCTGAAGGAAAAGCATCTTTTGTAAAGAGAGCAAGCGCCATTGTCCTCCTTTGGTGTTTATGTTTGTCTTAAATTTCACCTAGTGCGCGGCACAGCCCCACCAAGCCACAGGATAGGCATTGTTCTGGGCCCGTGCAGGAATGGTAGCCTGCAGTCACCTTCTTTCTGACTGTCGCCATTGTCCCACCACCAATCCCACCCCCCCACCCCCCCAGCCCACAAACTTCTTTGTTTTTGCTCCCCCGCCACAGACAGCTCACATTGTTGCCTGATGTTGCTTCCTCTTGTCCCCATTGTTTCCATGTCTCCTCTTATGTCTGACTCTTCTCCTCCTTGTAGGTCGATGTGTGAGTCGGTCGGCCGAGTGGTTGGAGGGGATGGGAGCATGGGGTTGGAGGATTGGGGTTAGGGTACACAGAGTGCATGTGAAGTTTTATGACTAACCACATGTGTTTTTGAATCTTTGAGCTTCCACGTTTTTTCCCAGGGTGAGGGGTTGGGGAGAGTCTGTAGCATGAGGATGGGGCGGAGAGAGGGAAGTCGAAAGAGAGAGAGAGAGAGAGAGAGAGAGAGAGAGAATTAAAGAACCAGGACTTTAGACATGTGGTTCTTGTTTGGGGTGCTGCATGCAGAGATGGTGGGTCTGGCTTCTCTTTTCTCCAACCTGCATCTACAATCTAAACATCCCACTGATTATTAAACAATATGGATGCTCTCATGCCCCCTCAGTGTGAACCAGAAACAGACAAACTCAGCAGGATTGCAACAAATCAGCCACACATTCCTCTTTCATTTGCAAATCAGACAGTAAAAAGGCAAGTTTTTTCCTTCACTGAAATACAGACAGAATTCAAGGACACAGATTCTCATGAGACAAATCTATCAAATTATTTTTCATTTGTAATATTCTGTATCTCAGATGTCGTGGATCGGGTTTCTTTTTGCTCGTAACTCTGTGGGAGCATATTAGTGTGATGCCTCTAGGCTCTGTGAATTCACTACAGTATGTGGAGTAAAGTTAGACTGTGAACCACGTGAACACCAAACCACAGCCCGCCTTCAGTCTGTTAGATACAAGCAACACCCACATAACTCCAAGGCCCTCTGGGTAATGAGCTGTTTTACATGTGCACACCCCCCCAAAACTCTAAGAGGCCACAGTGCAAGGGCAATGATTTTATGTAACAGGCAAAATTACCCAAAACGAAAAGGACATTAAAAATCATTTTATCAAGACAGATTACCTCAGTAATTCTTCATTATTTTGTTCTATGGGTTCTTATTTATCAAGAATTTCCTGAGAAATTAGTTGAAAACAACTAAACAAGTTGATGCTGATCATAGTGAGAATTTGTGTTTACTTTGTACTCAATTCATTTAATCAACAGGGTAACCTAAGGAGTCTTTTTGACAGTGCACAGCAGGTCAGCTGAACACGCAAAACTCTTGGATTTTCCAAAGAATATTTACTCTGGTTTAAATTGACCAGTTCTTTCAAGGAAATGCAAGTTCCCCCTATAATTTGTCACAAATTATATAGTTCTTTCCAGGAAACTTCTAGGGAAATTACGAGGAAATTACAGACGTGTGAAACAAAGTTTTACCAATTATTGCCACAGGTTACCATGATATTCACAGTGACTATGTTCCTCTCCTTCATTTTTCATGGGATACATCATGTTTAATAGTGGCTCTTGAACAATTACTTAAGGAACATGCCCAACATTAGGGTAATTTCCCCGCTAATAGCCTGAGAAAGAATAAATTGATGGTGATGATATGGAGGAGGAAGACCAATATTTATATATCTGACAAAATACTTCCATCAAGGCCCACTAGCTTTTTCCAGAGCTTTCAATGACATCTCATGGTCTGGCATTGAATAGGGTGTAGTTTGTCCCACCACCTGTTATCACATGACCAATGTTCCACACTCAACGTTGGAAAACTCTGGAAAAAACTGGTAAGAGGACCTTTAGATAAGGCTCGGCTAGGTACATGTTTTCATAAGTCAAGAAAGTCAATCACTAATTTTAGAATTGCGAAAGTAGTGCACAGGAACATCAACAAAATAATAATTAAAAGATAAAACGGGAATTTAAATTACCTAGATCTTCAGGATCATGTTTGGTTAAGGTTCAAATAGTCACCACCAACATGAGTCTGCCTGTAGTCTTGATATAACATACAGAGTAAGACAGGGAGGTGCATGAGAGGTACACAACTGTGTCTATTTCCTGACAAACATCTCGTCTTGGTTTTAAGAAACCATAAGAACTAACTTGTCTTAATCCTCCAAACCCAGGCTTAGAGCACAGCTGAAAAAGATCCCCACAGGTGCCAGAGATGGAGTGACAGGAAGACTCCTGGTCAAAATCATTGATCACCACATGGCCTACACAATCATCATTACTGCTGGTTATTTGCTTTATCATAGCACATAGTCCCCCCACTCCCCGACGATGTCATCTCTCCGTCTCTGGCCTCACTTTTTAGAAAGAAAAAGAAAGGGAGGTAGAGAGAAAGAGCTGGGGAGGTGAACTGGGAGCCAGGGTCCTCGCCGCTGGTCTCACCTGGGAAAGTGAAAACGGACCTGGCTTCACATCACACGCTGCCCGCAGATCAGCATACGCGTGAGCATGTATGTGAGTGCATTTGCTTGCAGTGATGTGCGCACAGCGTGACTAGAGAGCGCATAAAGAGAGAGAATTGTCAAAAGCAGAGAATTAGAAAGGATACTGTGGAATGTGTGAGAAGGCAAGGAAAAAAGATTCAAGGAGAAGGTGTGAGTCAGAAGAAAAAAATGGCTGCATCACCGCGATGAAAGAAGTCATGAGGAGTGTGACTGAGGATGAAGGCTCCAGGTGCAGAAGAGGAGAGGCGAAAAGAGGGTTACCGACAACTTGATGTGTGCAGAAACTGAGACGCAAAACCCGTGTCTGGGTAGACAAACTCTTTCTAGGGCAAAGAGGGCAGGGAGTCACTCAGAAGCAGGGAATGAGGCAGGGAGGAGGGAGAGGAGGGTCAGATCCAGATGAAAGCAAAAAAAAAAAAAAAAAAAAGCCAAATGTGGAAAAAGAGCTGCAGTGCTTGCTCGTCCCTGGCTGGGCGGGTCAGAGCCGGAGTAACAAACCCAGCTTAGCAGTGCTTGATCTGTTCAACCGCGTAAACACTGGGAGTGGAGTAAAATAGAAAATTAGCCTGGTCAGCT
>BRZM01000088.1:612479-853531 GCA_033238685.1 Lates japonicus | reverse complement strand
GAGGAAATTTATCCGGTTTTCGATATCTAATACTACTAAAACATTCCCTTTCTCTTCTGTCTGTTCACCCTCTTATATCATTCTTTTACCCTGCTGCTTTTAACCTCCCTCCCCTCCTCTCTCCTCTCCCATGGTGCTGGTGTTAGTTGATTAGAGTGGCCCTGCATGCTTTGATTAATTGGATGAGCCTTGTCTGAGTGCCAGACTCCTCTCCTCTCCTCTCATCTCATCTCATCTCATCTCTCTCCTCATCTAGAAGCTGCTAAAACAAACACAGGGCTTTTAATGGCAGAGGTGCATTGATGAGAGGAAATAACTAAATCTGAGGGTGTGTCAGTAAACATTGTGCTGGTTGCACTTTTGTTCACCTGAAAAGCACTACACGTTTCCAATGTGGCATCTGTTTTTTTTCTCTGGCTCTCAAATAGGCTGTGATGTTTTAGGCTGCGTATAACCCAGATTCAAGCAAAGTAGTGCATACATTACGTATATTTAAATAATGCAGAAACTGCTGGAGATGTCAAAAATATGCACCAAAGACACTGAAATGTACAGAAAACCCACAAAAGATGTAGGTCTCTGCAGAATTTTTGCCTTTCATCTCCATGTAGCTCCATGTAAGCTTAAAGACCTAAGACAATATAGACACTCTGTAAATAGATAATCCTTGTAGTACCGCATTTAATGATCTGCAGATTATTTTCTTGTTTAATTGATTGTTTTTTTAGTCTATGAAATGTCAAAAAGTAGTGTCCCAGAGCCCAAATGATTAAATTTCTTCTTTCTTCGGTTATATTTTATTTACTTGAAACCCCCCATATTTGAGAGTATTTTTTCTTGAAAATGACTGAAACAATTAATCAGTTTTTGAGATGATTTCCAGTTCATTTTTATTCAATTGACAAATTGATTAAACAACAAACTGTTCTGGCTCTAAATCAGTGGGCCTTTGAACTTCTGTACTTAACATGGCAGTCTTAGAATATGTGATTCATCATCATTGATATGGTTTTCACGTGTGACGCTGTGTCTTTTGTCTCTTGGCTGCCCCCTCCTTAAACCTGACTTCAGGAAAACTTGGAACCATCTCTCTCTGCTCACCCTGTCGACCTCCACAATGTTTTAATCCGTCCTTCAGGTGGCTTTGATGACAACAACAACATCCACTTCCATCCCCGTGGCTCTGTCTCACTCATTTTTCTCCTCCCTCCTCTCCCCTCTCCATCACCTTCTTTCATCTGTGTCATCCTCCTCGTTCTCTCTTTCTCCATCCTTGCCATTCTGCCGTCTTGAAGTGAATTCCACTTCAAAAGCTCATCTCTGAAAGGCTGTCTGCAGCCTCTACAGACCCCCCGTGGCTCCCCATCTTTCTTCTTTTTGTTGCTCTTTTCCCTGTGTCTCTCACTTTTCTTGTTTTTTTGTTGTTGTTTTTTTTCATTCGATCTGCTGTGCCCCTAGCACAGCCATGGCAGACGCAACACACACTTGCGCACCAACACAGACTTAGACTCAAATTGACACACACAAAACCCATTGTAGCTCAGCCAAGTGAATGGCTGCCTGGGAAAGTCAAACGCTCTGTTATTCCATCCCAGCAAATACAATCTCTGGAGATGCGGTGCCAACCAGAGAGCCCCAAGGGGCGCCGAGGCTTTCTCAGAAAAGCAGACAATCACACAAGCTAACTGCTTTGTTGTTTCACTCTGTCCCTCCTTCTTCCATTACAGGCCATTTTTATCAACCAGCTGAAAGCCTGAAAAAGCCAGCAAGTCTGTGTGTGCAAACAGCATGTTTATGTGTATGTGTGTGTGTGTGTGTATGGTCTGTCTGATAATACTAACCAGTAATGATGCACTCTGTGTGATGTGGTAGAATAAACACGCACAATAACTCAGTAACAACATGAGGCCTCATTCAGTGAAATCACTGCATGATGAATGACTTTGGTTCCACTGTGTTGAGACCAGACAATAGACGCCTTGTTCCTGTGATCACTGGAGCTGAGCAGCTACTTTGTTCTGTGATTATCTCCTGCATATTGTTATGCTTGGATGGGGGAAGGTTTGCTATATTTATGTATATATTTTTTATATTTTTACAATCCCATATAACACAAAAACAACACAACACATGACAGTCACAACCTGGTAAAAGATGGAAATTAAAAACTAAATGACAAGTAAACAATATTTTGCCGGACAAGGTCTTAACCCATTTTAGCCACATAATTTTAAAGCTGCACCAATCATTTATAGACACAGTGGATTAAAACATGATGTGTAATGTGTTGGGTGTTGCCGGCGGTGACAAATCCTCTATGGACAACTGTAGAATCTTTCAGCTTGCTGTTTTGGTTTAACTGCCTGCAACTTTACAGGCCAATTCAGTCTCACTGCTCTCATAAATGCTGCTGCTACCAGCAGCATTAAATAAAAAACCCCTCTGGTAAACCAACGGTTCACTACCTACCCCTCTGTAAATGGCAGAGACAATATCAGTGACTAGCACAAAATCCAGGTTTTCCAGGAATTGCAGGAGACCTAAACAGAGGAAAACAGAAAAATTACATTGAATATTTTACTTTTATTTGCCATGTATCCAGAAAGATGACTGAAAATGAGATTAAATAAGGTTCTTTATCTTTTGGATTTGTAAGTAAATCACTGTTTGCTAACATGTCAGCCGTATCAACTTTATCAGATGATAATATGCCAGTGTTGTATTTTCAGTCACTGAGTGGTAAAAAAAAATCTTTTAAAGCAGGTTTAAGTCCAAATTGAAGAGAATCAAAATATTTTTTTTCCAAACAATAAGGACTCTCCATCCACTGTTAATAGCATATCATAATAGCAGCTCTACTCAACCTCTACAAAACCTCACAGCATTTAGTCAGCTGCAGTCTGCCCCCTGTGGAGGATGGAGTTAACTACAGCTGAAATGTTGATTGCCCTTCTCCTCAAGCCTTGTGTGTTCTGAAGTAACCCATTAATCATGTTGCCATAGTGGGGGTGAGTGAGAGTGTTGTGTGCGGGTAAGACAGAGAGAGGCTGTGCCCAAGAGCGACTCAGTCTGTCAGCTACAGCCTTGCATAATGAGGCCTAATGGATCGGGGGGCATGGACATACCTGTCCAGTCTGCTCATGTTAGGATGAATAGTGTTCTCGTCTGCCCTGTGTAGTGAGTCTGTGTGTGTGTGTGTGTGTGTATCTCTGGAGTTATCTAGTGACATTGCTAATTTGCACTCCACTTTCTCAACCTCCTTCCTTGCACTGTTTCGTACCAATGTTTCATTGTTTCTGTTGTTATTAACAGTGACTCGCTTTTGTCTCTCTGTCTCTGTCTGTCTCTCCCAGGCTGTGAGCCCTGTGCAGGGTGGTGATGAGCAGTCAGGGCAGCAGCGGCAGGGGAAGTGGCCAGCATGCTGACACTCCTCCCCCTCGTCATGCCCCCGGACCCAAGCTGCAGGTGCAGCGCTCCCTCTCTCGTGACACCATCACCATCCACTTCTCTGCCCTGGGGAAGGAGGAGGACGATGAGGAAGAGGAGCTTTACGGGGTGCCCGGCGGAGCTAAATCTGGGCTGGAGGGTGCAGAAGCCTCTGGGGCTGACGACCAGTCTGTCGCCACGGGCTTGGAGGCGAAAGAGGAGCTGCTGTTTGAATCCACAGGAGTGGAGGGCTTTTCTGGAGCTGCCGTGCTCCCTGTTTCATCCACCACTCTGTCTGTGCAACCTTCAGAGCCTCACCCACACATACCCTCTGCAGCCATGACTATTATCCCAACCTCCACCCAGTCCCACCTGAGCTCCAGCCCACCCGCCAGCTCCTCCTGGCCCTCTGACCGACCCACAGCTAATCCTCCATCCACGACCTCCAGCTCCTCCTCCCCTTGTAAGTCAGCGGCATTGTCGTCCTCCAAGCCCTTTCTCAGCCTGGTCAGATCTTTGTCCAATGACGTCGAATCTCGAGAATCCACGCCCGCGCCCACCACTGTCGCGCCAACCCATGCGCGCCACCGACACTTAATGAAATCTTTTGTTAAGTCTCTATCCACGGACACTTCAAAAGGCGAACATCAGGAAGGGCCTCTCCATCACTATTTTCATCAGCAGCAGCAGCAGCAAATACAGCCGTCCCACCGGCCTCCGCCTCGCAACATGCAGCTCTTCAAGCAGTTCTCCCAGCCTCGTTTATCCTCCAGCCCTGTAATCGTCACTCAAGCCGGTGGAGACTCCAAAACAGCGCCTTCTTCCCCCATCATGTCCCCAGATGGCAGGTCTTTCTTCAAGGTCCAAGAGGTGGAGGCCAAGATAGAAGACACCAAACGGCGGCTGTCAGAGGTGATGTCAGACCCCCTGCAGCTTTTCAGTAAAATCATGGGGGATGAGTCTGGTTTGGGAGCCGGTGGAAGTGCTGCTCATCGCGCCAAATCGCTGTCCTCCAGCGCGTCAGAGCTCTGCGGAGTGACAGCGGTAAATGGGCACACGGAAGGTAACAACAACTACAGCATTAAGGAGGAGGAAGGGGCAGAAGGGGAGGAAGAGGAAGAGACGCCCACAGGCAAAGGCCCAGACTCGGTTTTTTTCTCTTTTCCATCACTGGCACCGGCTCCAGCTCCCGCCCAGGCCTCCTCATCCACTCTCCACAAGTCTCCATCTCTGACTCTGGGCCGCTGCTCTATGTCAGCCCTCGTAGCGCGACAGGAAGATGAGGACTTCTGTGAACTGTACAGCGAAGACTTTGAGTTATGTACTGATACAGAGACGCCAGATGGGGATCGTCCCGGGTCCCGGCAGCCCCACACCGGCAGCACCGGTTTGTGTAGTGAACTCGATACGGAGGAAGAAGATAAAGCGGATGAGGAGCTGGAGGCTGTGCCTGTGACTGGCCTCGTCTTCTTAACGCAGTTGGTGTACTGGTACTTAGTCCTTCCTGTGCCACCCAGCATATGTGCAGTGGTGCATGGGATAGCTGCTGGGTTCATGTTGGCCTTGCTGGTCCTCTGGCTGTCCTCTCCCCGACGCTCCTCATCAGGAACGAGAAGAGGGAAGGGAAAGATTGGGCACTGGAATGTGGCCCAGTTGGATATAAAAGAACCAGGAATATTCAAGGTGAGACAAAGCACAGCACTGGATTCCTAAGTCTGGGATTATATTCTCAGCTCATTGTTGACTTTTCAATCTTGTTTGCAAAAACCTTGGGGTTTTCTAGCAGGTGCTTTTGCTTCACCATTAAGGTCTTACATCTATGCAGCACGCTTTGCACCGATTTACTTTGTTGGTGGTTACAGGAAAGTCGCAGATTTCAATGCAAACTTGCAAGAAACTAATCTCACAGGTCTCAAATATGTACTTGATTGCATTGAGATAAGCTAAACTGTAGTTGTTGTCCACCAAAGAGCTTTTCTCTTGTATCTTTATATGCTCTCTGCTCTATTTTTTTAACATCCTTTCACGCTACCAAGGCGCTGAAATTTCCCCTGTTGTTTGAATTGAATTGGCTTTGCTCACAGAGCATCCTTTGGGACTGATAAGGTAGGAGTTTGAATGAGAATTAAAGTCTATCCAGCCTCATGGGGACTGGCAGCAACATATCGAGGTTATGTTACATTTCTTCTCCCCGTGATGGCTACAGTTTTGTTTTGAACCAAACTGTCGGATGAGAGCGCCACCGCATTTGCCCCCCTTGCTCTCATTTAACCTCAGTCGCCGCTGTAGAGGCTCCTCCAGAAAAGAAGTGTTAAGCAGTTTGAGGGAGTTATGTAAGTATGTGTAGTCATGTGTGTGTGTGTGTGTGTGTGTGTGCGCCTTTGTGGGTACCAAGCTGTTGCACAGGAGAGCCTTATGGCTAGAGGGCACAGCTGTTCCAAAAGAGGAAGAACTCTGCGGTCGTGCAGAAAGTGATATACACGTCTTCAGGCTCTTCCTGCTTTGAGGATCAACAAAGAGTCAGGGTGTCAGATGCCCCACTTTATCTTTTGTTGTGTTGTATGAGTGAACTTTGTGTTGCTGAGAGAGAATTTTGTTTTCAAATTAATGGTATGTGATTTAGCATTATGGTTCTAGTAAATACTGCGAGAAGTCATGTTTACTGATGGCAAATTTTGATTCAGTGTCAATGTCAAACTCTTTCCCTCCTTCATCCCGCAATCCCTCAGGGCTGGATGAACGAGATCCACAGCTATGACCCAGAGATGTACCACGCCACCCTGACCCACTCTGTTTACGTCCGTCTTGAGGGCTCCGTCTTGCGTCTGTCCAAGCCCAACCGGAACATCTCCCGGCGTGCCACGCACAACGAGCCTAAACCCGACGTCACCTACATCAGCCAGAAGATCTACGACCTGACCGACAGCAAGGTGTGTTGGTTTTTGAGTGTATGCTTGAAAAATGACAGACTCTGTGGATTAGACAATGGAAGAGATGAGTGGGATATTAATGTGTTAAGTGTGTGTGTGTGTGTGTGTGTGCTTGTTTCTGGTGGCTCCACAGTGTGTTTGTGTGCTTGATGATAAACTTAACAGATAGTGACATCCAGCACACGTCCCCTCATATTTGCCTTTGCCTCAGTACATGCTTGCTAATAAGTCATGTTCTGTGACAAAGCTACTTACTTTCAGAGTCACATACTGTGTGTAAACATGGAGTGAATATCACAGGTCGCTGACCCTGTACACACTGCTGTGCGTCTTGTGTATTAGTGTGCTGACTCGATGGTTTTGCATTTCTTAAGGCGGGACAGTAAGACGACATCTCTCATGTCAATGTATCACAGAGCAAAGGGGTCATTATGGTTGTCCTCATCATAAAACTATCCTACTCTCCCTCCACTGGAACTGAATGGCTCCCTAAAGTGTTGTTTCATCATCATAATGGTGGATGTTTTATCTGTCTTGAATGTTACCTGCATTTATAGAAGCTGGAGTCTTTTTCAGGTGTCCCTGAGTGTGCATTTTCAGTCAACCATTCCTGGAATACAAAACCTCTCCCACACCATAGTTACACATGGCTACAACCCCCAGCTAACACAGCAACCATGCAATACTAATATCTTAGAAAAGCTCATGTCCGTGCCAGAGATGTGTTAGGCTGGAGCGAGAGTTTATGCTTGAATGAGATCGCTGTAAACAAGATTGTGTGTATTGTTACAACATACTGTACAACACTGAGCAACGGCAAATGCTAGCTGCACCCATCGTGAACAAAACAAAGGACCTATTCTCACATTGTTGGTCAAAGACAAATTGAGCTTTGGGTTAAATAAATATAAATACACAATAGATGAGTCATCTGCGTTTGCCTGCATTGTTTCTTTTGGTTTATATTTTCAGAAAGTATCAAGCCCCCAGTTGCTGCCACTTCACATCCTGTGGCAAGTCTGCCAAATTGTATTTATAGTCTTAGTGTGCCCTACAAAGTGTTGCTGTTAGACTCACATCACATTTTGGTTTTGCCTCATTTAAATATTAGCATATTACTAACCTCTGATTATATTAATGTGGCCCATTTGCCCCTGTAGATCTACCTGATGCCCCAGAGCTTGGCTAGGAAGAGGGTTTGGAATAAAAAGTACCCTATTTGCATTGAGTTGGCCAAGCAAGAGGACTTCATGTCCAAGGCCCAGGGAGAGACGAGGCCCGAGGCTGGGGAGGACAAATCAACGGGGCCGGGTGAGAAGATAGAGCAAACGGACAAAGGCGAGAAAGCTGAAGGATCTGCGTCGGCTGAGGAACCCAAAAGGCCGGCATCTGGAGGAGGGGATCTGACAATCTACCTGTTTGGGAGGACGGGTCGGGAAAAGGAAGAGTGGTTCCGGAGATTTCTTCTAGCTTCCCGAATGAAGTCGGAGGGGAGAGGTGGCAATCTGCCTGGCATCTGCAAGAGTGGTGAGTCTGTGATGTACAATATCACACACCAAGATGCAAACCGCCATGTACAGCGTGTGGGTGTACCTGTCTTGCTCACCTTTTCCACACACACACACACGTACACTTTATTTCCACTGACACACATCGATCTCTACAGTCAGAATACCCATTCTCTTGAGTATGTAACTGCACAGCCATCAGATCTGTGCATAAGCCCCAGCTTAGGGACAGCCAATCCCCTCAACTGAGCGAACAGATGAGTGTGAATGGGTCAGCAGGATTACATGCACAGAGAAGCAGCATATTATAGCATTGGTCTCCACTGTGGGATATAAGCCTGCAAGGATAAGGCCCAATTCAAAGAGAAACACTAGCACTGTGTGGGTCCAGTGATAAATGCAGCACAGGGTGAACAGGATTACTGGAAAGATGATTTAAGCATCAAGCTGTTTTGTGCATATACATAGCAATTATGATGAAAATGACTATTTTGGTGCTAATGTGAGTCACAGAGACGATGCAGTGTGTCATCTGGTGTAAAGCACACTGATTCAGACTGTTGCAGTATGTGGTGAGAAATGAATGCAAAATAGATGCTAACTATCCAAAGTGTTGAGTGTGCATTTATGTACGTGAAATATGATGCATTGATTGGAATCACTGAGAATGTTGTCAATGCATAATTGTATCACATTAACATCCCTTCTCGTCCTGCCCCCCCCCCCCATTTTTAGCCTTCCTGCCCTCCCACAGCCGTAGCAGCAGCACCCAGTCTGGCGGAGGCCTGGAGGCTGACAGCAGGAGCAGCAGCCGGGGGAGCCTGGAGGAGCTCTCGCAGTCTCGTCACAGAGAGGCCTCCTCCTCCTCCGCTCCCTCCTGTGGCTCAGCCGCAGGGATGAAGCAGAAGATGTTGTTGGACTACAATGTCTACATGGCCAAGTATGTCAACCCCCAGGCACCGCCGAGGAGCCCGACTGCCGCCGACAGTCCTGGGCAGAGTCCCGAGAGCAGCCCCAAAACTACCAAAAAGGTAGGAGACAGACGGGTGCATGAAGGGATATAAAGAAACCAGGCCAAAAGTGGACATCTGCTGTGGAACTCCAGATCTCCAGGACTTCTAGTTTTTCGACCTTCATAATTATATTTTTATTGTATTCACATGGAGCTTACTCCTAGATTGAATTTGCAAGGGGGAGGGTCAGAAGGTGTCCAATGTAAAACTTATGCCCCATGCCTCCTAACAGGTTAATCTGGCCATGGAAAAAGACAGGGCCTGGATCAAACCCAAGCTTGATATAGACTATTATTATAGTTAAACTAAACCTATTAGCTTGATTTTATGTCAACGAAAGTAAAGCTGCAGCACAAACTTATATGTGTCTCCTTCAGTTACGGAGGAGCTCAGATGAGACCGTGGAGCCTGAGGCCTGGGTCAACGCTTTTCTCGGGAGGATATTCTGGGACTTCCTGGGAGAGAAGTACTGGGCCAATGTAGTCTCCAAAAAGATTCAAATGAAACTCAGTAAAATCAGGGTGGGTGCTGGCGCTAGTTTGAGAAAAATCTTGTGTTCCAGAGATAGTTTAGTATCTCTGTTGCTTGTATTCGTCTTTTTTTTAAAACCATCTTCTGTTTTTCAGCTGCCATATGTTATGAATGAACTGACTTTGACAGAGCTAGACATGGGCTTTTCCATCCCTAAGATCCTGAATGCCTCCAAACCCTCTGTGGACCATCAAGGTAGGAAGAGAAACTACCACACTCTGTATGTCAGGAGTGTGTCCTGTTGGTCTGCTGCAGTAGAAATTCATTATTTTTCATCTTTTTCCTCTTCCCCTGCTCTCCCTCATTATAACCCTAGACTCTTTATCACTTCTCCCTTTTGTCTTTCTGACAGAATAGCGAGACGTGCTCTCACTTTTCTTTGCGCCTCAATCTATCCGTCTCCTTCTTCTCCCTCTCCCACCGTATCTCCATCTTCCCCTTGCTTTGCTCCCCTTCTCTCTGGATTAAGACGTTTCCACCCCTCCAACCCTGCCTCCCTCCCTCTCCTCTGGAGCCTACCCCCTCTGCATGCTTCGCTCTATTAAACCACAGTAATTAAACTTCACGTCTTGGGTCCCCCTCATCCATTACTGAGACACTGACTCACCCTGCCTGCCGCCTGCCATGAGCCCCAGCAAAGGGATTGGTTTGACACACTGAGACAATACAGAGATGTGGAGCATATTAATTCCGATACTGAGGTGGCTGGCTTGGGGGGAGAATAAGAGAAGAGAAGATTAGGAGGGGGAAAGGGGGGGGGGGGGGGGGGGGGGGGGGGGGCATTTGTTTCCTAAATTGATGGATATAATGAGCAGGCTGCCATGTTTTTACTGTTCTGTCCTAATTTTGTGAATACTCAGGATTTGTCTAAAATGTTTTAGTCTACTTTGATCTTCCATTTAAGGATGTAAGACATGGTTATACCTGTTGCTGTTCAGCTGTAGGAGCCAGTCATGAGTCATTCTCCTGTCAGCCGCATTTCATGGCTGAGTCTGCAGTGCTCATTAATGTGTTCTGTCTGAACCTATACACCCACAGATATATACTCACAAAGCATCATCAGTTGATCCTGGCGTATGATTAGTCTTTGGGGAACGACTGCATGAACCAAACAGGATGCATGTGCTTCAGTGCCTAATTTCACATCTTAATATTTCTTTGCTCTTGTGATGATGATAGGAAGGAAGCGTTTCCTCTCTGCTTTATATTGGGAAGACATTATTTGATTTACAATGTTTGTTCTGTGCTCCATCTGCTGCTAAATGCACACAAGCTTGTGTAGAAGCACAGCTGACATATTTTCTACTAGACTATCGATAAAGACCGGACATGAAAAAGGGGCGTATGATATTAGTGTTTGAGAAGAAGATGTTGGTTTTTGATCTAGTGCATTTACTTTGTAGTGAAGGTTTTATCATGTTGGGAGCACGAAGATGTTAAAAGATGAGTGTGGTAGTATAATAGTTTATTTGTATGGGAATGGTGTGAGCAGAAATGTTTTATATCATATATAACACACACACACACACACACACGTATATATGAACTAGAGAGATATAGGAAATACAGTCATTTGTTTTAGCATGTTAGCATGCTACCATTTAGCACATTAGCTCAAAGCAAAGCTGAGGCTAATGGGAATGTCATTAGTTTAACAGGTATTTGGTCATAAACACTGACTTGATGATGGAGTTCACAGTTCACAAAGATGCCGAATGCTTTCACGTAATTGCATGGTGATTGCATTTCGCTCTGAAACACAAATGTTAGCCTGCTGGTGGTGTCAAAAGTCACTGAGGTTTATCCTCTGAGCACCATAGATACCTGTACCAAATTTCATGGCAATCCATCAAACAAAAGACAAAACAAAAATGGTGGCGGAACAGGAAGAGACGGGGGATTGCTGAAGTCAGAATATCTGTACAGAATTATTTGTATTTATTCCATCTGCTAGCTGTTGAGATATTGCAGTCTGGACCAAAGTGATGGACATTGCCATCTACTGAGCCATGTCACCACTAGTGTGGCTAAAATTCAATTAATGTGGATATGATGGCCAAGCAGATTCAGTCATTCAAACAAATCAGAGTTCCATAAAGTCATTTCACTTTAATTCACGTTAAGAAAAAAACAACATATACTTTCTATGATATATCTGTATGATATGATATGTATTACAATAACCTAGATTCAAGGCTTGTCTAATAATAATATTGCTGTTATTGTGTATATTTCCCAGTTGTATGCATGGTGAAACATACACATGGTTATGTCTGTGTTGCAGAGTCTCCAGACTGTCTCTCTCTCCTGTGTGTCTTGTTCTGGACAGAGACAATGAGACTCTGTCTAACTCCTCCTGACTTAATGCTGTCATTTAGCCTCTCTTTGACACTGCCGCCACACTCACATACAAATCAATGAGCATTTACCAAGAGTGGAAAATGAAGGGGAGGAGGGAGCGAGGCGGGGGAATGATAATCAACACTTATCATTCGTAGAAGTTAGGATTCATTGAGCAAACAGCAGGGGGATCGAAATCTGAATAATTTCCCCGTCGCCTCCTGAGAAGTGTGATGTGTAAACAGGAAGTAGGCTGATGAAGTCGGCCAATAAGGAGGCACCGCTGCTCTAGGGCTGACCTTTTCAGTGCTTGCTAGAGAATAGGTCATCTTCCTGGCAGCTCCGCAGGGGACCTCACAGCAATTAGACACCTGGCATGATTTGAGAGAAACACTATATATCTGTCTCTCCAGGTCTGTGGTTTGATCTGGAGGTCTCCTACACGGGCTCATTCCTCATGACACTAGAGACCAAGATGAACCTGGCCCGTCTGGGGAAGGAGGGCGAGGGGCTTGGGGAGCACGGGAAAGAATGGTGAGGCTTTCAATTACATTTAGTATCTTTCCTCTTTCAAAGTTTATAATGAAGCTTATAAAACCAAGCTTGTTTGTTTGTTTGTTTTGAAAAAATCTTACAGATTTTTGAAAGCGATCCTTCACAGCTTCTCCTTACCCCTCCATGTTTGTTTTTGTTATTGTCTTGTAATACTGTACATTCTCAGTAACGGCACCAAAATAAGATGTTTGAAGGAACAAAACAGCTCTGAGCTAATTGGGTAGATTTGCATTTAGAGCCATATTAGTTGTCACATCTGTTTTTTCACAACTCCTACCCTTCTTCTGTTGGCTCTTCCTCCCTTCTCTTTATATACTAATCCTCTCTCTGGACGCTTACCACTGTGGATTTGTCCAATGACTGGTGAGTTTGGGAATAGATGCCTGTCACTGAAACAATACATTTTGTTCTGGATTAGAGTTTCTTCTCTTGTGTGAGTCAGTGGAGATCAATTTCCTGTGATTTATATCAGTAGGGATGCATTTAATAGGAATTAGTTTCGATTGTTAATGGCTCTGTGCAATGTCATTAGGGCCCAACTTTGCACCAGCGAGTGTGTGTTTATGTGTGTATGTGTGACAGGCCCAGGCCGCGGACATACTGTCTGGCAGACAGCGATGAGGAGTCGTCCAGTGCTGGCTCGTCGGATGAGGAGGATCCCCCTGAACTCCTCAGTGACAAACCTGTTCTGCCTGGAGGCGAGGGGTGAGCAAATGTCTCTTTATAACAACATCAACACACATTTCAATCGACAAACAGGCAGAAACAGATTACCACTAGTGTGATGAGGCAGAATGTTCTACCCTTTCAATCCACCCACCCGCCCCTACCCACCCAGTCAGTCCCACACTTGAAAGCAAGCTGCCGATTTAATGTAACACCCGGTCACTCCCCTCCATCGTGGGTGCTGAGTAGCAAAGAGATGCTGTTGTGAATAAATTATGAACCTGACTAACTCCTTGCCTCCCCACCCACCTCCCTCCCTTCCCTCCTCCGTTTCCATCCTCTGCTCACGTAGCTATGTGGGAGGCCACAGGCCCAGCAAGATCATGCGCTTTGTGGACAAGATAGCCAAGTCCAAGTACTTCCAGAAGGCCACGGAGACAGAGTTCATTAAGAAGAAGATGGAGGAGGTGTCCAACACACCCCTGCTGCTCACCGTGGAGGTGCAAGAGTGCCGCGGGACGCTCGCTGTCAACATCCCACCTCCTCCCACGGACAGGATATGGTACGTTCACTTCCAGGGAGGAGTATTTTGAAAACTGTAGGATGTAGTCAGTGTATGTATGTGGGGGAATCCTGAGTTGAGGATATATAACACTGCGCCCTCTGCTGGGCAAATGCAGACACGCATGCAATGAAAAAATACAAATATTTAATCACCACTGAACTAACTATATACTTCTTAAAATCAGGGCACAAAGGTATACACTCCCATTATAGATGTGGAATATTAAAAGCTTAAATACACACTACATCCGAGCACACAGGCCTAATTATTAACTATCTACAGCATGTACAGCAGTGGTTCTCAACCTGGGAGTTGGGACCCAAAAAAATCTGAAGGGTCACCAGATGATTCAAACAGTAAGAAAGAAAACACGTATTTCTGTTACACAAAATGTTCAGTTTTTTTTCGGGAGAAATCACTCTTTGGCTGAACTGCTGACAACTCATGTACACACTGAAGCCAAAGTCTACGATGAAGGTTCGGACTCTGCCTGATTTCACGGGGTCACATGCCAAAAAGGGTGGGAACCTCTGATCTACAGCATCATCATGATCTCTTTCCATGTTGCACATTTTTCTCCTTGTTGTGTTGAAAAATAGCAAAATGTATTGAATTTCAAAAAAGCAACAAAACACCCAGTCGCCTGTTTTCATGGAGTCTGTCTGGGAAGTTTCAGTACTGCAATTCAGCTTTCATGAGATTATATAATTTTTTTTCCCTCTCGGCTGTCAGGTATGGTTTCCGGAGTCCGCCTCACCTGGAGCTGAAAGCGCGGCCTAAACTGGGTGAGAGGGAGGTCACTCTAGTTCACGTGACTGACTGGATAGAGAAGAAACTGGACCAGGAGTTCCAGGTACACAGTGAAGAAAAATAGGAAGCTGTGCGTGCTAATGTGTGGTCATGAATACAGTTTATTTACATTGTCAATACGCTGTAGTTAGTAGGTGATGTCATATCAGAAACCTTGGGGTGGGCCTGAGAAAGAGGCTGAAACAAAGAGAATCTCTCCTCCAGATGTTTTAGAGTTAGAGTTCAGGTTATAAAGCAGGACTTGGGGATGAATTTATGGCTGCCCACCTCCATGCGCTTCAAAGCAGTGTGCCTGTGGCTTTCCCACCCCTCAAATATAGCCAAAGTAATGATACGCCTGCTGCTAGATAACTACCCTGAGGCACACCTGCAAACAACTGCAGCAAAGTGTCCCTGTCAGATCTACCACACATCTACATTTATCCCTGCCTGACTCCTCTGGGGGGGTTATTATTATTTACCACCTCCCCCTTTAACCATGCCTCCAGTAAAATACAGTGTTGTGGGGCACACTGTTGTCAGTTGTGAGTGAGCGTATACATCTGGCTTTCAACAAATGCTGCAGTCAGGCGTCGTTGGTTTCCAGACATAACAGTGTAGGGTTGGATGCACAGGAGATGGTGTATTTCAGGTCTTTTTGTCTCCATTTCTTGTTAATAGATATAATCTCATGTCACTATCTTATATATTTTTACTTACAAAAGCATATTAATCATTAGTTTTCACTCCATTCCCCCCACTAGTCACTCACAATAGCTTTTGAATAGGCCTATTTCAGTGTCCTCCTCCTCTTCTATTATTGAAATTAAGATGACTTTGCTTGGTACTTTGCTTGTCCTCCCGCAGAAAATATTTGTGATGCCAAACATGGATGACGTGTGGCTACCCATAATGCACTCTGCCATGGACACGCGTTCAAATGCCAACTTGGTTACTGTGACAAACGATGCCTTGAAGGACCCAGAACCCGAGGAGTCTGAGGTCTCCTCCGACATGTGAAGACTTGGCGGTGCAAGCGTTCGCTGGTGGACGTTTTATCGCCGTGGCAATATGACAAGAACCTGCCCACCCCTTCCCCTCCACCCCCGCCCTACTCAGAAACCACGGGTGCGGCAGTGGGCCAGGCCAGCTCTCCGATATTTTTACCCACATCCCCAGTCCCGCTGTCGCACCCATCTGTGGCCATTCATCGAAGTGCACTCGCGAAACTGGAAGCACTGGCGAGCTCGTGATCATCTGTGGCCACTAAAAGCAGGAGAAGGAAAGAGAATTGTGACTTGTAGGTTCACACAGTTTTATTTGTGTGATATCAAATATTATGACTCATTCTCTGATGAAACACAATACACAGGGCACGATGAGACTGGCAGTGGATTGACAAATAGCCATCTGATTCAACCCGAAGAACCATATTACCTGTGATGTACAGCTGCACCAAACATGATAGTTGTACAGTGTGAACTTTCTAATCGATCGTTGCTCGAACTCTGAGGCCACGCCGACGAAGAATGCGTACGTCTGACAGAGGGAGTAATCCTAAAAATTTGGAGACAACTTTGCTGAAAGCCCCCCCCCCCCCGTGTCTATTAATACATGTTTCACAGGAATATCAAGGCTCATTTATCACCCATCCACGCTGCTGCCTGTGCCAGCCGCCTGGCACTTATATGCAAACAGATCAATGGCGCTGTGTCCATCGAAGACACTAAGTCAGTTTAAACCCACTACGGACACTATCATAGCGTACAGCCTGTGTGCTTTTTCCTGTGTGGTAGGGATTAGAGCTAAAACTGACTTTAGTGGGGCGAATTGAAATATATCAGCAAACACAGCAGCTAGACATTGCCTAGGTCTGATGAATGTATAAATAGGAATACAGCTCCCTAGCTCATTCGAGGAGTAGCTCGTTCACTGACAACGTGCTTCTACGCAACACGCTTCAAGACTTCTTTTCACGTTCTATTCACAGTTCAGAGTAACGTTCTGTTTTTTCTTGCCAAAGCAATCTTTCAGTCCTGTTTGAAGAGTACTGTGTGGGGTTAACAGTGACAAATAAGCAATCGGATGATTAACCTGAGTTCCTGTACAGTCGAAGTTTGGTTAATTGTAGCTGGGAATTCATAAGACAGAGAAATAATCTGAAGGGAGTTATTTCTTTTTTCTTTATTGAGGGGGCTGCAGGGAACTGAAACCCCTTTGTGGACAAGGTAACCTGTAAGTTTTTATGTGAAAAGAGTTGGAAACATAACCCACTCTTCCTGTTTTATTTCAATAAATAACATACTGGATATTAGCCATATTATTTAATGTTGTCAGCAGACATCCAGCTAATGAATGCTCTTTTTTTGTTGTTGAATTATTTATTGATTTGCTGTTCTGTACTGTACACATTAAAGAGGAATAATACCAATAAACTAGAACAACAGCAAATTTATGATCTGCCAAGACACCTGGCTGCTTTACAGGTGACTTTTACTTTTACATGTTTTATGTTGAAATGTGTGTGTTGGCAAAGTGTATGAGGCAGAAAGTGCCTTTAAAATAAACATTCCTCCATAGTGAGCCACCACGTGTCGCATCAGTTGAGGATAGAGAGAAAAAGTCTTTGTGCCATTACTTGTGTCTGTTAAGACATGCCCTTTGGTTTTCACAAGGTTTTCGGTGTTGTTCATTTTCACAGTGATGAAAATATCAAACATTGCTGTTGTGTTCAGTGATGTCACAGAATGTTATGGTTCTGATCGTTGTGGATCAATAAAACCTTTTGCTTGGACAGAAGAATGAATGCATCTTTGTGGTTGTGATAGAAGAGAAAGAAAATTGGAGGGAGACAATCGAGGACAATCCCATTACTTTTCTAAACTTTTAACGTCTTCATGTTTAGGGCTGCAACAAGTATTTTCAACTTCAATTAATCTTCCATCTATTTTTTTGATTGATAATTTTATCTATTGTGATGATAAGTGAAGTCATCGCATCTTATTTTGTCAAACCAACAGCACAAAACCCAAAAGACTCAGAATTTACAATTATATAAAACATAGAAAAAACAATAAATTCTCACAATAGAGCCAGAGAATCAGACATTAGGGATTTTTGCTGAAAAAATAAACAAAAATTTAAGAAACAGTAAAATATTGCCTAATCATTGCAGATGTCCAAGTTAAAAATCAGCAAATACATCTTTTTGATTTTTCACTCTAACATGTTTACACGTTTTTTTTTTTTTTCAAAGACTGTCAGACTTTTCCCTTTTTTGATCAATATGTTCATGTTGAGAAGGACCACCAATCCCAGCAGCACTACAGACCTATTTAAAATGCTACCTTCCTGCATTTGTGCATTTTCTGCATAGAGAAAAGTTATTGTTCTAAACTGCGTTTAGATTCTGTGCCTTGCTTTAAAAGGGAGACTTGGTGAAATTGCCAAGAAACCCCAGTTATGACAAGACATGATGTTGCACTGCTTTTGACCTTAGTGAATGGACAATGAAAATGTCATTCAGGTTCAAACAAGTGCACTTCAACAGAATCAGTTTGCTAAAACATGTAAAGTGGAATTAAATGAACAACACCATTTGAGTTTGTGGACAAATGCTTTATTCATACACGCATTTGTTTATTTACCAGTTCAAAAATGAATATCAGGGAATGCAAATCATCATTTATAAACCATGGTGTCCCCTGGTGATTTACAGTATCCACGTCTGTTTGTCCGCCATCTCAGTCCAACCACTGCAGAAGGAGAAAACACTTAATGAGCTTTGATAATGACAACACCAGTCATCACAGAGAGCAGTATGTGGGTCATGTCAGATCAAAGTTGTCTTCAAAATTGAATCAGAAGTCTAACGCATCATGATCATCACTCATAACCCTTAAAAGTGATTTCCAGACACTTCAGATTCATCCCCCTTTTCTAATACTCACCATCATAAAATCATGGGATCTTTGCAGGCCCTCGTGAGCAAGTCCTCCACCACCCCTCTGTCCACGTGTGGATGTGCGATCACCTCAAACTCACTGCACCAATCCCGAGTTTATCACCAGCCCTGTGTAAATGACAATATACTGTAAGTAGGAGGCATATAAAAATTGCATATGTAGTTTTATTTTTATAAAAATGTATATAAAAATGCAATCTTACCTTCACATTTCCTCGCCGATGCGGCCTAGTCACACTGCTCCGACGTGCAAGCTTTTAACAAATTGAGATTTTTTTCCTCCAACCTCTAACAATCATGTATCGTCATAATAATAATAACAAAAAGTGCGCGCAGAGCGCTTCAGAGCCATATTAGCTAAAATATTTCGAGTCTAACTAGCCTTTTCAAAGAAAGCATGCTTTTCAGGGGTGGACTCCAACTGCAGAAAATGTCCACCCGGATCTATTTTATACCACATCCGGTGTCTGTGGCCCTTTTTCTCATTGGTTCACGCCGACTCTACATTTCCCCTCCTCCACTCGTTTGGATATGTATCCCAAAGTCCAACCCCCACGGTTTTCATTTCAGGAAGGAGCAGACCTAAACCAGCAACGTTGTATCCACCGCCACTGGCTCAATGCCTTTAACGTTAAAGCGTTGATGAACTATTTCGTAACGTCTGCTTAAGTCAGCCAAATCACATTTTCTATGTAGTCGACGGCCGTCCGGACCTACTGTCTATCCCGGTTTGAGACCACGAAATATGGACTGGACAGTGAGCAGTCGGGCCCTGGTGTGGTGCATCTTGGCGTTGCTTTGCTGCGCTGGTCTCCCACAAAAGGTAAGAGGGCTAACTGGATAAGCTAGCTTAACTTGGGTAACATTAGCTCGGAGTTGCCCGCTAAACCATATTTTTATCTCAACAAAGACTGATTTTCTGACTTCAGTCTCACAAGTATTAACTAGTCCGAGCTGAAATGTTTGTCATCCAGTGGACATTTAACTCTGTCTGTGTGCTGCGTGTTGTCTTGACAGGACAGAAGTGAGCTAACATCAACGTTAGCTTACAGGCTAAAGCACTTACTTTTTAAGCAAAATGTACTTTAAAGACCATGTATTTAACTTTGCATTGTTATCATTGAAAGTTTCCAACTTAATCAGTCAGGTTTCACAAATGAAGAAAACAAAACCTCCTCCACAGCAAATTGAAAATTTAGGTCTTCACCTTCTTTCTGAGTAACTGTAAAGGTGGATTTTTATGAAGACCTCTTTGTTATGGGACTATGAGACATTGTTTTGTGTGTGTATGTATGAACCATATGTTTATTGTTTTTGAATTTAAGTAAAGAGCCATCTTATTATTAACATTACTAGTTAAACTTAGGCCTAACTAAAATCAGTGTAGTGATGTTTTAATGAGGTATGGTGATATGCTAATATTTCTGCTGCTTGCATGTTAACCTTCACACTTTTTATCATTTCACAAGACCGAACACGCATCCTGTGCAGCATTTAGTATATTTGGGCTGTGCGCAGTGCGTGTTGCACAGGTGGCAAACCAGGCGTCGCAACATGATGAGCTGTGCTGATAATAGTTGGGATCTTTAATATTGGGCTTGTTAATGCATATACACTTTGATTTTATACATTCTCCCAACACACTAGACACATTTAGATCAAATAGTATAAGTAGAAGTGTAATGCAGGAAAATAACTGTCTCTGTGCTGAGGTAAAAATTAAAGGATGATTGTTACCAGTGTCTGTCATTCACACTTACTTAACAGTCTTTGAGAGCCATCTCCCTCAATTGATTATATCTCTACAGCCATCAAATGTTTGTACAGGATGTGACTATAGCAGGGACTAGTAAATGTGGAAGGTCTAGTTTCTTATAGTACGAAACTTTCAGTTGATGGGTTACTTTTGGCTATGAGCCCTGCTTAAGTTTTTAACATGCAAGTATTTCAAATTTAAGTTGAAGAACACACAGGGGAAAGATCCAGTATTGTAAAAATACTCCACTGTTGTGGGTCTGACTAAGGCTAGTTTTTGGTTTTGTTTGAAATGTGTACCAAGAGGAACGCCCTGAGCAAAAGTGATTGCATTGCCTCCTGCCACATGCTGAGGTCTGACTCAGCCTGGCGGTTTGATGCCAGCCCTGCTGAAGAGCACTTCAACTCCCTCCTTATCTCCTCAAAAGTGGCTAAATGCTCAGAAGACTGTGCTAGTAATTATGAACTGGTAATCCACATTATATGTGGGGCATTTGCACTGTCCCAGGGCTGTTCAGGGGATTAGTCAGGATGTTGACCACACTGCTATGGTTCAGCAGGAGAATGAGGTCTGTCCAGCCACCGGCCTTGCTCAGACTCCTGTGGCAAAGTATTTTGGCAGGTTTTAGTGGCTGTCCCCAGGTTTTTATCTCTCGAGCTGGCTGCTGGAAAGCATGCTCAATGTCAGATGAACAGTCTCTCAACTGTGTTGGTTTGTGTTATGCATATAATTTTAAAGAACAGTTTGCATCAAAGCACAGATACTGTCAGGCTGAGTTCATGCAGTCCTCTCTGGTTGGTAGGCCTTTCTCACACCCCACTGGACCTCATCCCACACTGTGGCCAAACCACAAGAAGCCCACTGCTTGGTTATCAAGAACAGCTGCTTAGACCCAGTGGTGAGTGAGCACGCCACCCCGCAGTGTTGTTACACTGGCATAAGCCAAGTCATGAGGCTGGGTCACTTAGCCACTGTAGTGGTTTTTCGTCCACTTAACACCGGATTTTCTACATTTTATTTGAGCTTATTTTCTCTGAGTATCTTGGATGACTGTAGAGTATTGCCTTTGTCACATGTGTACTGCTCCACGCTTGTCATATACTGGGAGTCCATCCATCCAAGCGCTCCCATGTCTGGGCTATAGTTCCCCGTGGCTTGAGTGGGAGTAAAAGGTTCTGGAAAGACTTTGGTCTCATATGGCCCGGCAGCCCACTATTCATCTGTGCAGAGGAAGTTGAAGCGCCTCTTCACCAGTCCCTATAAAATCCATTTTAAAAAGTCAAGTCAAACCCCTAGTGTGTGTGCTGTGTGTTAACAGCAGCACATGCTCAGCCTCATGTCCAGCTTGTTTACCTTCCTCCACGCTGTTCTGCCTCCGGCCAAGGCTTCAAACCCCTGAGTGCTCATATCCAACAAGCCCAGTTGGAGCCCATTTACCTAGCTCTAGCTGCCCCTCCGGTGTGTGTGCTCTTCAACTGCCGCCGTGCAAGTATTGATTTCAGTTCATTGATTTGTGTGCTGCCAAGGTGGCAAAATGCTCAGAGCAAAACACCTACCCACCCCCTTCCAGCAAAAATAAATTACACCAGGATGATGATGAAAAACAGTATTCTCTTTTTGCTAACTTTTGTAACACAATGGATCATCTTCTGCTAGATTGCTATCAGTGTGTGATTCATTTAATCAGTGTGCTGTAATTTTGACATATTATTATTGTTTGTCCCGTGTGTGACGCATAAGTAATGCCTCAGAGATTAGTGGCTGAAGTCATTATTCAAACCTAATGCTGACACACATTTTGCTCCCACCAGGATTTAACTGGGAACACCCAGTTCACTCATGCCTCCCTGCCAATGTCTAATTTTTGCGGATCATAAATAAGTTGTATTGACATATTTAATGCAGATTTTAGATGTGCTACGACAGTACATATTTTTTTCTGCTCGTGTTTGTAGGGGTTTTGCAGTGCTGGCAACAGTTTCCTCCTGAAAGCCTGCTCTTGTGTCCACCCTGATGGAAACCGTATGCCAAGTTAGTGCGGAAAATCAGGCTCTATCAAATGGACTTAAAGAAGGTAAGAGGAGAGTACTGTAGCCCAGTGTAGCTCAAGTTTTTGTTTGAAATGTCTCTTATTCAGTTACATTTGTAGAAACAAAGTGCTTTTGTAGTGCTGCCACAGGAAACCTGCCCTTTGTGTTGGGGTAAACCACAGTAATAAGTGCTGGCTTTTGTCATTTGTGGCAAGTTAATTTATGTAATGAATGGGTTTGCTAGAACCAACAGCAACTAAAGAATTTAATAAAGTGGGGACCACAGGAGAAACTTTTCTCTGTAAGTCAGAATCGCACAGACTAAGCTTGGTGGGACCCTGGTCCCATAAAGCTATATTACACCATATCACCAATATCAATATTTTATGGCTATTCAAACTGGTTTATTGATTTAATGTAAAAGGTCAAATCTGTGGTGTACCCACTATCAAAATTTGAAGCAACCAACCCAAAAAACATGCTACAATTCCTTGGCCCTAGAGTTAAAACTTATATACTCATTATTATTTTCATCACTGTCTGTGGGTTTGTTACCAAGACCATGGAGTAAATCTGGGTCTATTAGTCATGACACAAAAAGCTTTTTGTTTACAACTTTAAGACTGATTATTTAATGACTATAGCTTTTAATTTATTTGTCTAGTTGTTGAAACATTTTCCAGACTAAATCCTGTGTTTAGGCTGCACTTGAGGAAAATGTTGATGTTGCTAGCATGGAAACTGGGCATGATTAACTGAGAGAGGGGGCAACATAGCCTGTAATCAAGGTCAGGTAAGGCAGTAAGCAACTTGCTGTAGTATCACTCCTGCACACACAGCATGTGCCGTAGTTGGGCTATGTTGTAGTAATTATATGCTTTGACCTCACATGAGATAAGATCGACTGAGGGGTTACTGGAAAATGTGCTGAGAAAGTCTATACAAGACATTTGCTGTTGTTTCTGGATGTTATTTTTTTTAGAAAGACAATTGAAGGCTTTCCCTGTTTCACACAGACATTTTCATACATTTTCCTCACTAGTACCAAACTATAAACTATGGTAGCCTAAAGTGGTTTTAGCCTACAAATCCTGGTTAGGTCCACCTAATGCCCAAATCGTTAATAATCAGAGGGAGAGGCTGCTTCCTCCGCATCATCTGTTTTTCTGGATGAGCTGTTGAATATATATCTGACCAGTTCTGGGCCAGGTTTCACACACACCTGTTGTTGTGCTCCAGTCAGGCAACCATACACCCACACAATGAGGGGGAAGCAGAAATCTTTTCCCTGGACCAAGGCAGCACAATTCAGCCCGCATGCATGTCCCGTCACTGTTTGCTTGTCACTTCCCGTAGGTTTTGCAGACATGTATTTGTATTTCAGTCAGCGTTAATTAACTATTGTTTTGTCTCCAGTTACTGCAGTTACTTTTAATGAATGCTGATGCTTCTCGAACACAACAGTCATTGACCACCTTTAGGTAATCCTACACCTCCCCCCTGCTATTGTTGACCCCTTTGGGCACCTCCACAGAGATCAGCACCATCTGGCCCACACCCTGTATGTTCACACTGTAGGGAGGTGTGTGTTTGTCTAGCAGCAATGACAGTTTGGGCTTCACACTTTGGCTCTTGGCTCAAAGACACATAGTAGTGTTTTTTATTGAAAAACCTTCTAGGCAGCTTTTAATTATCATTCATGCCAGATGGCATGACAATCAATTTACAGACACCTTAAACATGGTTGGATGAGTAATCCAATACAGCCATAATGTAATGGATGACAGTTGAAACCAATAAGAAATGTCTGCACTTCCCTCACTCACCTCGGTGGTAATATGACTTTGACAAATGGATGGATAGATTACATATTGTATCTCAAGATTCCAATCTCTGAAATTGATTTTCAAATAAATGGGTAACATATATTATTGTATACTTTGGAAAATAGTAGGCAGTGAAATGTGCGAAACTTTTACTAAAAGGGCTGAAGCATACAAAAACGTAATGTGGTGTGGTTCTTTAAGCACATGTCCCAGGGGTGCATCCCAGAGGGGGAAATGTATAACTAGCCAGATAAATTTTAACACATTGTTTTTAGATTTGTATCCCCAACAAATATTGAAATCAGAGCTACCTCATTTTTACTGTACCAGGATGATGGTCAAATGTGCTTTATTAAGTCTGTTTGTTGGATATTTTTGTGCCACGAGGGTTCATCAACAGTTAAAATGTTCCAGTGCGTTTTAGAGGAAGTTATTAATATGGTCTCATTAAACAGTAAAATTTTTTGTTTCAATATGCTTGACTCATTCACAGAAAGCTGTTTGACTACATGACTGTTTGTCTTTCATGTTTGCCACAGGGCAATCCGTTTTCATGTGGACTTTGTTTTCAGTGTGGTTGAATGTCACTCATATTCATGTCATTCTTACACAACAGCTAATCGGCTATGGTTTCCATTGTCTATCCTGACTTGCATCTCATCTCCTTTTCCTTCCTCACAGATCCAGTTCTTCAAGTCCCCACACATGTTGCAGAGTAAGTATCTCAGAGTTGCGTTCCGCACGGGCGCAAGCGTGCATATCCTTGTGTGTTGCACCTGTCTGTAACAAAAGACGGTGACAGCAAATGGATATGTTAACCTGTTAAGCTTGTCTTGTCTGTCGCTCAGACTAATTGGTTAAGCAATCTCCTTTTGCTGGTGTCGAGATGTGTTGCTGGATCTTCTTTTCTCTTTCCACCAGGCCAGCTTTTCTGCCTGACCCAAATGATGGCAGCCTGTACTCTCTGGGAGGAAAGAACAACGAAGGCCTCACAGTAAGAGGAAATAACTTTATCACAAAGTCTAATCTCTCTCTCCCCTTTAGTGAGAAACATTCTTCAGTTCCCTGTTTTATAGAAATCACTTCCTCTCATCAGATATGTATATATAAGTCACGCTGAGGGTAATGCACCCTCATTCTGAAGTTGCAGTTATGGGGTAGCATCCAAAATGTTCTGCTTATATATATATATATTATTATGACATGTGTGGGGCACTTGATAAGTTTGTGGCCCAAGGTAGATGGATGTGAGTAAAACAGCTCTTGTTACACGCACATAAGGTTCAACTCTGAGGGATTTTTGGAGAACATTTGAATTAAATAATGTTTGTGGTATGTGTGTCATTACATGCATGTACAGTTTAACTCTTTGACTAATCTTTTGTGGTATGTCTGCTTCATATAAATGAAAATTGCAAGTCAGCACTGTCTGAGAGTGGTCAACAGCAGCCATGTCATCACCACTGACAAAATGGTGACCACTGAGCTCCCCCTTCATCTTGGGGAAGGGGTAGTAGTCTGAGGGTGAATCAGGTAAGTGTTGGACGCGTTCAAATCCATCCGGCAAATGATTTTCTCAGACAGTGCTGACTTGCAATTTTCATTTATATGAAGCAGACATACCACAAAAGATTAGTCAAAGAGTTGCATGCATGTAATGAGCTGTTTAACTCATCTTCTACCTTAGGCCACAAATTTCATACAGTATGTTGTGTTTAGCTAATACTGATGTCTTGCTCTCAAACAGAAATTACCATTCACTATCCCTGAGTTGGTCCAAGCCTCTCCCTGTCGCAGTTCTGATGGAATCCTTTACACGGGTAAGGCTAATTCTCAGATAGAAATGGTGTCTTTTGATTGAACACATTGTTTTGATTGAACACATGTGTTACAATCTCTTTGTGTACTGAACACTGACATTTTAACAGTTTGATTGTTGAATTGAAGTAAATTGTGGTCCTGAGTTTTCTTATCCATAAACGTGTGCAGTCCATGTCCCGGTGTGAGCCGGCGCCTAAATGAGCCGGCGTTATCTGGCTTTAACAGAATATGTTACGGTACCTTTCTTTTCCACTCAGCCTGCGTTCATAGCCTGTGCTCTTTTGAATTTACAACAGCTAGCAGAGGAAAGGTAATCTTCCATAGATGACTGTGTGTCATTGTTAAAAGGGAAACGGCTGACATTTGCCTCCCCACAGTCATTATCACTGACGCTTTTGTTTTCATTCAACTGAAGCTGCTGCCAGCACAAAAGCATAGTGGAGAAGCAAAGGTCTGAAAATGCTACAGGCTTGAATTCTCACTCTTTAAATCTCAGTTTGAGGGCATTTTCAGGCCAAACAGTTTGCCTTTGTCAGATTATCTGAATCGAAGAGGCTGTTTCCTAATTTTACTTTCATTTGTAACAATTAATGAGTATTACAATGACTATTGCCACTCCCTGCAGTGAAAAAAATAGGTAAGATGCCAACACAAAGAGGCCATGGGCTGGTCATTTAATGAGAGAATGGTAACACCCATAACTGTGAAGGTTCAATGGCTGCATGTTATTTTGCTTGATTAGGCTTGCACACTGTGCTCCTTGTGGTTGGCTTGATGGTTTCCTGAAAATTGTAGAGTCAGCTTTGTATAGATAGAGACCAAAACCATAAAATTGTTTCAGAGTATTTTGCACTATAAGGAGAAACACCACAAATAACCCTTTGACAGGAAAATAGGGAAAAAGTGTAACCTGGGGGGACAGAAGCAAGAGGCATCACATTTACATAGTAGATAAAAGTAGCAGTAGTAGAAAAACAATATGTAGAGACAGAATTACATTATTTAGAAAATCATTTTGTCTGTATGTGCTTGTCTGTGTGATCAGGTAAGAAGCAGGACTTGTGGTATGTGGTGGACCTGTTGACTGGTGAGAAACAGCAGACCCTGACGTCCTCTTTTGCTGAGATGCTTTGTCCCTCTTCATCTCTTCTTTATCTGGGACGCACAGGTAAAAAAACAAAAAAAAAACAAAAACAAAAACCAACCCAGCAACACAAGTTCAGCCATTTTTTTTCTCCCCCACCCCCCTCCCTTTTTTCAGCCCGACCCAATCAGTTGCTGATTTAATCTCATTAATTAACAGGCCTATTTGTCTTCAGACTGTGGCAAACCCTTATTTACCTCCCACTCATTTCTACTCTTATCACAGTCCCCACCTTAACATAACCATCAACCTCCTAATCTGTCCCTGTGGTGCTTAAAGTCTGGGGAAGCTGGGATGGTAATTGTAGCCTAGCAAATGAAATACTTGCTGTAAATGCTTGACTTGGTGTCAAGTCACAGGTCACTTTGTCACACAGTAGTGTCCTCACATTTTATTCTATGAATCCTGCCCAGAAATGGATACTCAAAGCCTGGCTTTTGTGTGTGTTACATGAGAAAAGCCAAGCATTACAAATGTCTTTCTCCTGTGTGGATAAGTGGCTCTTGTTCCTCTCCCTGTTAGAATATACCATCACCATGTATGACACCAAGAGCAGAGAGCTGCGCTGGAATGCCACCTATTCTGACTACGCCTCCACACTTCCGGATGACGACACCAAATACAGTAAGACTCTTAGACACTCTGGCTCTTTTTGTGGGTTTAATTTCTAACCCACCGTGCCAACCACATGTCCACTCTTTGGTTCCCCGCAGAGATGGCTCATTTTGTTTCCAACGGCGACGGCCTTGTGGTGACTGTGGACAGCGAATCTGGTGACGTCCAGTGGGTTCAGAACTACAACTCTCCGGTGGTGGCCATGTACATCTGGCAGCGCGAGGGCCTCCGCAAAGTTCCCCATACTAATGTGGCTGTGGAAACCCTGCGTTACCTCACTTTCATGTCTGGAGAGGTTGGCCGCATTACCCAGTGGAAATACCCATTTCCCAAAGAGAAGAAACCCAAGAATAAGTTCATGTAAGCGTAATGACTGACATTTTGTCCAGGTCCACTTTTATTTTTATGATTGTTACTTTAACATTTCTCATTTGTATTTTTTTCTTCTTTAAGACGTCAGCTAAGTTTTCAGAAAGGATTTTTTTAAATGTCATTTGTATTCTTGAATACCATTCAGAGAACAAAGATTGGCCAAGAGTTTTCTTAAACATGTTGGAACCTTCAGTGTCTTCAGTGTCAGGATTAATGTAAGATTGCTTAATGTTGGGATGGAGTCTAGACATGTAATATCTACCAAGTGGGTGCTGAAGGGCCTGGTCTCGGCTCTGGTTTCACACTGCAGTACTGTCAGTACTGTTTTCTTTTTATATATTGTGTTCACATCTGCTTCAGCTGAAAATGGCCAACAGGACTTTCAGTGGTGGATCCAGTGTGAAAGTTTTGCCTATTTGGGGAAGTGATGGAGAACTCTGAAAATTCTTCTGAATTTGAAAAAGTCACAGATACTCCTGTTCCTGAGACTGTATTGTTGTTATAAATATCACACTTCTGTTAGCCTGAAGCATGGTGTAAGGTGCTTTTACACTTAAGTAAGCTGTTGTTCTCTTGTTTTCTCCCAGGGCCACTTTGTACGTGGGAAAATACTCCACCAGTCTGTACGCCTCTCCCTCCCTGGTACATGATGGAGTCACTGTGGTGGTGAGTGACAGTTACATGAATATTTTCATTTAAGCAAAACACATTCCATATCAGTGATACATGAACATAAAACATGTTGGTTGTTAAAATTTGCGTTTTGTACCCACTTACACTGTCCCTAGTGATTTATCTATATTTTTCATGGTATCTTAATTAATCTTCACTTTTGGTGAGTGGTTTCAAGGTATGCAAGGGAGTTTGCATGCCTACATCCTGTTCCAGCCAGTTATGTCGTAGCTTGCCCCAGCATAAAGCCTCTCTGCCTCACAGGCTTGGCTCTCAGGAACAGTAGTTTGCTAATCTTAGACACTGTTGAGTTTTTTCTTACGTGTGTGTGTGTGTGTGTGTGTGTGTGTGTGTGTGTGTGTGTATCCACAGCCTCGTGGCAGCACCTTTCCCATGCTGGAGGGCCCTGATAGCCAGGAGACTGAAGAGGACAAGGAATGTGTCATCACACCCAGCACCAGTGTCAAGTTCAACTCAGCACTTCGGGAGCAGAACCGTATCAACTTCATGAGGAACTACCTGCTCCTAATAGGTACATTATATACCTATTAACTTTAATCAGATAGCATTACCAGGTCTAAACTGCTTACTATCTGTTTTATTTGGTACAGTGAGTTTACATCTTCTCACTTTACCCATTTGTGCACAAGGGTTTGACATTCAGAAAGAGCTCTGTAAAATGGTTACTGCTGCGCACTGAAAGCTTCACGTGTTGAAGTCTAGGCCCTTCAATGGCCTGTTGCAGTCAGTGACTGTGTTACACTGAGACTGCCCTCTGCTGGACGATAAAATGAATTGTGTGAATAAGTGAAACAATATAACAAAGTTTTCCTGCAAGTGTCAGAACTGAAGAAAGTCTTTGGGTAGACAGATACCCATGATTCTGATGCTCCTGATGATGGACAAGATTATTAAAAAGTTCACTCACTCATTCACTTGGATTCTAGGTCATCACGAGACGCCTCCTGAAGCTCACACCAAGATCCTGGAGAAGTTCCCTGACAACTTCCCTCGCAATCAAGGCAATGTCATCCCACCTACCACTGACAAGAAAGTAGACGAGGTCTGTGTTAGTGTGTGATCCATGAGATATTTTGATTGAAGTTTTTACAGATATATCCAAGCATCTGCACCGTTTTTCTCACTCTCTTCCTATCTGTTTTCACTTCTGCTGCCCCCTCTTACCGTGTCGTAGAAGGTGAATGACAGTGGTATGGATGACGGCCCCCCTTCTCCTCTGCCTGAAACATCAATCCAGGAACCTGGAGCCGGTGGGCGCACTGTGCGTCTAGAAGCTCCTGTGGACTCTATGCTCAAAGACATGGCCACAATCATCTTCTCCACATTCCTGCTGGCTGGATGGGTGGCCTTTGTGATTACGTACCCCAAAGTAAGTATGACACCACCACCTAGTGGACTGTTGTGTACCTGCCAGTGTCCAATGTTGACTGATACAAACCAGTGGTTGAGAAAATATAAGTTCTTTGTTGAAAATCTGCAAAGTATACAAGTAATGGCAGGAAATTTAAAGATAGAATAAGAGTACTCATTCTACAGAAAATGGCTGTTTATTTTAAAACAAACCCTTAGATGTAGTGTCCTCCTCTGTCACAGAGTGTGCACAAGCAGCAGCAGCTGCAGCATCAGGAGTTCCAGAGACAGATGGAGGAGAGGTTAGAGCTGCTCCAGAGGCAGCAGCCGTTTCCCACTGCAGACGGGGGCTTGGGCTTGGCCCCAGACAACGACTACCTGGAGGTGGCCCGCACTCGCTCTGAATGCTCAGACCACAGCAGCCCCAACGTCACCCCCCGCGCTTCCAACCACTCCAATCTGTCTGTGTCTGAGTTGGGCAGTTCGGCCAATGAACACGAAGATGGAGGTAAAGATTGAGAGAAATTGCATTCACACGTTTTCAGGTTAATTGGCCTGTGCCAGTTCTACATTTTGATAAGAGCTGCAAACCAGGTGTCATTGACTGAAATTATTTATTTCTCTTATCAGAGGAGGACTCCAGTGTTGTCCGAGTGGGCAACATAACTTTCCATCCCAAAGAAGTCTTGGGTCATGGTGCTGAGGGCACCATCGTGTACAAGTAAGTCTGAACAACTAGTCAACAACGATTAATAACTTTTGTTAAATGAGTAAAATACTGAAGAAATATCACTTGATTAAACTGTTGCATTTCCATTATTTCTCCACAAGGGGTCAGTTTGACAACCGTCCAGTAGCAGTGAAGAGAATTCTCCCAGAGTGCTTCAGCTTTGCAGACAGAGAAGTTCAGCTGCTGAGGGAGTCAGACGAGCACCCGAACGTCATCCGCTACTTCTGCACTGAGCGGGACCGTCAGTTCCAGTACATCGCCATTGAGCTGTGTGCTGCCTCACTTCAGGAGGTAATGAATGGATTAATAGATCACTTAAGCACTTAAAATTAATTAAGTGCTGTACACATCTTCAACCTATGTCAATATGAGACATTGTGTTATAGGTTCTGGACTTGACTGACTGCTGTTTTTCCTCTTTCTAGTATGTGGAGAAGAAAGATTTTAACCGTCATGGATTAGAGCCAGTCATGCTGCTGCAGCAGACCATGTCAGGACTGGCTCATCTGCACTCTCTCAACATAGGTATCCATCTTCGAATATGAAATCCCTTTCACATTCTCATTATTATTGGTTGTTGTTCTCAGTTAACTGACAGTTTGTTTTTCTGCTCTCACCTTCATCCTCCAGTCCACAGAGACCTGAAACCCCACAACATCCTGGTATCTATGCCCAATGCTCACGGTCGGGTCCGGGCCATGATTTCAGACTTTGGCTTGTGTAAGAAGCTAGCAGTGGGCCGCCACAGTTTCAGTAGAAGGTCTGGGGTGCCAGGCACTGAGGGCTGGATCGCTCCTGAGGTTCTCAGTGAGGACTGCAAAGATAACCCGGTGAGTCAGTGGTGCAGCAGCAGCTCTCTCATGGTGCTTCTAAGTGTTGTTGGTTGGGCAACACTGCAACAATATGCTTAGACTTTGTAGTCGGTCCATCTTGTTGCGTTCTTTCTTCTGTAACTCCATGTTGATGTGTTGAAGCACAATGAAAACTGAATATGCAGCTACAGATTTTCCAGAACGGTGGCTGACATAAATTGCTGGAGTTGACAGATCAGAAATGTTCAGTGCTGCAAACCCCACCCCTAAAGGTTCCTGTACTTTTGAAGGTACCACCCCCTCCCGATGCAGGGACTTTTTGGGGGGTAAAAATATTTACCCACAACGAAATTTAGACTCTTGTCCCCGTGGTGGAAATGCATGGAGTTCCTTCAAAGCTTCCTTGTTCCTGCGGAAAATTCTTGTGGTCGAAACAAAGACGTTTATAAAACAGTACTTCATTGTACACAATGTCACCTGATTCTGAGAGTGGGTTTGTTTCAGACTTTAGTAGCTGTTTACCTGATAGCAGCCATGTTAATGCAACCTAAATAAACTAACAGTAGAAATGACACTGTATACAAATATGTGAAATGTTCTGTTTGATTATCTGCCATGTTGTTATCTCCTCTAAGCTTACCTTTTCTTTCCCTTGCAGACTTGCGCTGTCGATATCTTCTCTGCTGGTTGTGTGTTTTACTACGTGGTGTCTCAGGGAAGCCACCCTTATGGCAAGTCTCTGCAGAGGCAAGCAAACATCCTGCTGGGCACATACAGCCTCGATCATCTGCAAACTGACAAACATGGTGAGGACTGGACTTTTGGTTCAGGTTTGATTGTCTCCAACCAAATCCTGATGTATTAAACACCAACAGCAGTGTAGCTGTTGGTAAATGGTAGATTATTAAGGCCAGGCAGATTGGTTGTTAAAACTGTTTGGCAGAGATTATTTGATGGCAAAAAATATTTTCAAACATGTTTTACAGGGGACATTGTAGCCAGAGATCTAATAGAGCAGATGTTAAGCATGGAGCCCCACCGGAGACCTTCAGCTGAGAGTGTCCTCAAACACCCTTTCTTCTGGAGCCTGGAGAAGGAGCTGCAGTTTTTTCAGGTCACAGTCACATTTTTGCTTACCTGACAATTTCACTGCTTATTGTGGAGATCACACTTTTAGGGTTTCCCCTGATGTGGTTTAAACCTCTGTTTATGCAAACCACATCTTGGTGCAGTACAGACGTTGTATGCATTTGTCACTAATAAACTTACTTAAATGCAGCCTAGTGCATTGTGCTTGCATCTTCATTTATGGAAATGTGACCCACTTAGTTTTTAAATATTTGTTTTGTGTAATAATGTTTTGAATGAGAATAAGATTGCAGGCTGTCTGTCTGGCATATTAATTAAATTTCACATTTTATGTCTCTGTGGTTGCTTGCAGGATGTGAGCGACAGAATAGAGAAGGAACCGCTGGACGGACCAATCGTGAGACAGCTGGAGAGAGGGGGGAGGGCTGTTGTCAAGGGTGACTGGAGAGAGCATATCACAGTGCCACTGCAGACAGGTATGAGACTGGTTAGAACTTCAAATAAAAGCACCAGGGGACACCTGCTGGAAAATAGTGCTCTGTCTTTCATTGTTTGAAAATTAGGGTTATAGTATTGTACTCCACAAAGTGACTTGATCAGTGTTTGCTTTAGAGCTAGTTGGAGAAATACTTTGCTTATCTTAGCAAGCCTGATGTACATTCATAGCTGCACTGAATGCTGTATCCTGTCACTAGAAAATATTGCAGAAGGGTGATGTTTGTTGCTTCCTGTCTGCATTACCACCCTCTGAGTGTCACAAACCTGTGATATTTTTTTAAACTGCTTTTCTTTGGACTTTGCACTAAGGTCAATGGCACTCATAGTCATTATTTATTTTGTGTGCAGAAAGTATACACTGAGAATACTCATGTTTTCCTACATTTGCAAACTACCATGTTTATAAAAACTAGCCCGTTATTTTATTTTTCCCCTACTTTTTGAGTACTTCTCAGTTGAATCACAGATATCAGATATTATTTTGATGAAACATAATGCATTTTGCATCTCACCTCTTTCCTCTTATACTTCCAAATTTGAATTGATGAGTCCAAGTTTGGGTACTTTAGTTACAGCGGTATCATTTCAGGATTTCCTGTTTACTTGTTCCTAGTTATTAGTCAGGAATTCTTTCTGTGGTTTTCTCAAGAGTTTTCTCTCTCTCTTGTTCTTTGGCAGATTTGCGGAAATTTCGCTCATATAAGGGAGGGTCGGTCAGAGACCTGTTGCGTGCAATGAGAAACAAGGTAAGAGTGTATTCATATGGCTATGATAAAGTTCTTGGTGTTGAAACTGGTCTCTACAGTCAGATCTGATGCCTGACCTTCTCTCCGCACAGAAACATCATTACCGAGAGTTGCCTGCTGAGGTACAGGAGACCCTGGGCTCTGTCCCTGATGACTTTGTCTCCTATTTCACCTCCCGCTTCCCCCACCTGCTGATGCACACCTACCTGGCCATGCGGACCTGTGCACCTGAGAGGCCATTCTTGCCTTACTACTCTACTGCAGAGCAGCTTGCAAAAACACAGGCCCAGAACACACATCCAGGGCCACAAAGACAAAATGAGCCATGCACTCAACACCCAACACCACCCTCCTCACAACCCCAGGAACCTACACATTCATCACAGCCGGTGCATGTCTGTCACACGACACCTGCTGAACCAGTGCCCTCTACATCACCAGACGAGCCTGTAGCTTCACATTTGCCAGTTCAGACAGTGCAGCCAGAAGCGCCAGCCCTGTCCACACAGACTGACTTGCACAGTCAAGCATTGAACCCCACATTTTCCCCAGAATCACCTACAGTTCCTCTCAGGCAAAGAGAGTCCATTCAGTCTGAAATGCACACGCTGCCAAATCCTCCTACACTGGACAACGAACCGGTGTGAACTGGACCAGAGTCAGGTAGACCCAGCACAGACGGGAGTGTTGCCTTAAAGAGCGGACGCCAAGTGGGACTGTGGTTGCTGAGCTTTGAGCTGGTGAGGACCAGGCCTGCAGTGCCTGGGATCCACTGCCGGGCGCAGCAGCTACACCCCAGATTAAGTGCCTTCCGCTCACCAAGGGTTATAATGTTCCCCAACAGAACCGTCCACAGGTCTGTCTCTGCCCAGAGGAAGTCAGACATCCATGAGGGTGTTGGTGGACATTTTTTTCTTGTAGCTGAACTGAGCAAAGAAAGTTTTTATTATTTTGTAACGGCATGTCCAAAAAAGTGTTTGTCCCAAAACATAACTGGGTTCTATTGTGGGAAATGTGGATATTGTTGAACATGTGGGTAGTTTCATTGTGCAATGTTGTATTTCTGAGCGAGCCTGTTCACTGCACAGATACTGTATGTATATTTTTGTATAGGCTGATTCAGAATTTGGATCATTAATGAGAAATCATTTAATGTGGCCGATGTGCCTTTTTAAAAAAAAATATCACTGTGCTGTATGGGTACAGATCTTTAAAATCGACTATGCTAAATGTGCTTGATTCCAGTTAATGCTGCTAGACTGCTTCTCCTTTGTCAATCAAGACTATTGTGCTGACTCAGTAAGAGTGGAATGTTCCAAAGGCTGTTCAGGGTGGCATCTGAATACAGAAGGTAACTTTATCCTCGCTCATGTATAATAACTTTCAAGGGTGTCAAAGTGAAGTTAATGACATGCACATTAAATTCTATTTTTTTTATACTAAGATTGTGTTTCCATATGAATTACTATATCTGGGAATAAACAAATGGACACTGACTAAAATGCAAATTAACCAGGAAGATTGATATCTTATTTTGCCTGCCATTTTTCTACCTTGTCCACTGATGTCAAAAGCAACTCAAAATTGGATGACTAGTGGCACAAACAACAATATAATCTGTGAACATGACCAATAAATTTCAGAACTTGAGATCAGCCAGGTTCTGAGATATTTGGCATTTACTGCTCACTACTGTATGCTTGTAGGACAGTCTTGGTGACGCAGACCCTGACTGTCTCATGGCTGCAGCAACAGTCCATGTCAGCACACAAACATATGCAGCGGATGCTCACCCTAGCCTGCCTCAGTGTTACAACCACTACAACTCAACATAACATCCAAGCACATTTATCAGACTGTAGATCATACTGACATATAGATTATTCAGATTACATTACCATGATACAACAAAGTACAAATCTATAGATAGGTTTAATGTGAAAAACTGACTTGTGCTTACGTGTGTGTGTCCATGAGCATTTTAACAGTTGGTATCTAGGTAAGATTGTGTGTGAGTATGTGTAATCACCCATCAACCACTGCTGTAACAATACTGTGAATACTTAATTCTGTGGCTCTAATGATACGGTGTAAAATTATGTTATACGTTTGCGAGTTGACATGAACTGAAAAAGTTCATAAAATATTTTTTGTATTGTATGTACTATCAAAACTTTTAACCCACATCTATATAACATGAACTGCACTGGTTGGTTAGTTTAGCATTGCTTGTACTGCAGGTATGTGGTGAACAGTCACTCACTGGTTGATTCTGGGTGTGGCTCAACAACGTTATACAATACGGTGATAAATGGCACATCTGCACAGGTCAAACAGGTAACCCTGTCTTTTTCTATTCTCTTTTGAATAGCTATGACTTTCTTTTTTCAGCCTGGAACCTTGGGCGGTTCCTGAAATTGTTTTCGTCATTCGTGCAAGATTAAATGTGTGTTTCCCCAAAAACGAAACTTGAGGAGCTGAGCAGACGCAGTAAGTTCAGCCCAACCCCTCTGGACAGCAGCACACGACGTCAGAGACAAGTCGGGTACCAGTCTCCTCTGCAACAGCGCCTGCAGGACTGTTTTTTTCAAACAATCCAGACCGGAAGGGGGGCAAAGGCTGATTTCTCTCAGTATTTCTCCGAGGTAAGAACAATGATCGTCTTTTTAATTGTATAATAGATTTTACCTATGGTATACTGTAGGCATAGAAAAACCTTTCCCAAAGGTGAGTAATTCCCTGTGGCTAATCAACGACTGTATTTCATACCTTTACTTTTAAGCAATCGTCTCACTTTCAACGAGTATAGCAGAAATGCTATTCCAGAACACAGTTACAACTGTACTAACATTAAACAGTAATCAGTGCAATGTAATCATAATTTTGCGAAACCAGATGATAATTACGGTGTATTTGGGAATATACACATATTTGGAGAGAAGTGACCTCAGTGGGCTCTTTGCTGTATAGCTGTAGCCATTCGGTGGCTAAAACAAGCCAGTGGCTTGGCTATTACATTAACCTAGCAGTGGCTGTGATTGTGACAGAATGGTTCCTCTTCCAGCACAAACTATGTTACCCATTACTGCAGGGTTTTCATACAGTTTTAAAAAATACGTTTACTTATCAAAAAAACTTTCTTGATACATTAAGCTTTCTGAGAATCAATTCACTGTAAATCTATGGGGAAGTAGAGAGGCATCACAAGTTAAGCCAGGACAATTTGTATGAGATAAAGGAAGACCATACTGCTCTCTCCCAGCTTGTCTGTCACTTTATGTTCTACTACCACAGACTATAATGAAGATTTTATACAGTCGATGTTCACCACCCAAACAGAGAAGGTGCTCTTATTGATCGTGACCCATGACCAGTGAGGAGCCCTCTCAGCGTTGGTACTATAAATCTTGCAAAATTTAATAAAAATCGCAAATTATCAGTAGTCCCCCGGCAAAAAAAGAGAGCTTTTGTTGAGAAGATTCCATTAGAAATCTAAAATGTTTTGCACTATTGATTGTAATTCGATCAGGTCTGTTTTATTTAAAAGGATGATATGTAAAATTGCTTATTGCACTATTAAAAGAAAATCCTTAAATGAGTACTATCTAGTTTCCTTGGTTCTACTTTATCCTAAAGAACGAGAAAATAATATATGTTAAACTATTGTTTTGCATAGCCCAAAAAATATTCTTGAATGATAAGTTACACACTTATTCCTATCACTCTACAGACCATATATGGTTGAAGCTAATGCAGTATGGGTCTTCCCATAACCAAGTATGTGGGCATTTTCATGTTATATCTTTAGATAAGTCTAATAGTGGTAGGTAATGCAGGTGTAAGTCTGTTCATTTTAGACAAAATGACCACTAATCAAATATTTGTTATATGTCCACAGTGGTCAGAACACTTCAGTCTTTTCAGAGTTGGAGTCTGGCTGTGCTGGACATTTGGAGACTGAACACTGGATTTAAACAGGTGAAGAGACACAACTCCATGATAATTGTGCTTTGTGTCTGCTGTATGAATAAATTAGTTGTTTGCTAGCAAATGCATCATATCAACTTACAAGGTGATAATACCGTGTTTTCAGCTGCTATCAAATGGCCAAAAAACTTCCTATTTAGCAGGTTTAACTAACACATGCATACATCACCACAACCTAAGCCTAATACTAATAGTAAATCTGTCAATTAACTCTTAGCATGTTTAGGTTATAATAATGTATTTGTGTATGTTGTATCAAATGTTTATCTTGTTTGAACTACAGGCTCAAACACATCAGTTGTTCACAGAATCACCTGGTGGATTCTAATAATGTAGAAAATATCTTCTGCTGGGCAGATAAGTCAAGTGACACTGAGTGTACTACCCAGCATTGGCAATTAGGGAATGTGTCAACATTACTATGTTTGTCCACCAGAGAGCACTATCAAGCACTGTCTTATTTTCCAACAGTAAAATGTCCTGTTCCAAATACTTAAATAACCTGGGATCTAAACTGTTTGTATGGAAGTGTATTGCTGTTACACCAGAAGAAGAAGAACAAATCACTATCAAGTCATAATGTGAAAATTTTATTGTTTTGATGATATTTTTCAAATTATAACAAGTTATTATGAGATACAGACAATATAATATTTATATTGTTATAATGTGAAAAGTTTCACATTAAAACATGATAAATTAAATTGTTATTGGACATGGAAGGCACAATGGATACAAGTTACACCATTCCCCCACTCTCCAGCTGAACAATGAGAAATGACGCACATTCTAACGGTATAAGTTATCACTTTATAAAACTTTTCACGTTATAATAGTATAATTTTTATAACAATATAAGCTGTCACTTATATTGGTACATTTCACATTTCAGTGGGGACCAGGGGGGATAGAATTAATTAAATCTATTCGTACTTCCAATATGAAAGTTTAACCAGAGAGTTTGAGGAGATATATCTGCCTGTGAGCCAGTTTCATTTGTATGCGAGATGATAATGGAGTTAATGTAACTGTATACATTTTCTTTTATAGATGGAAGGTGATAATAAGTAAACACCAAAGTTGATGATGTGACAAAAGGAGAAAGAAAAACATGGGTGAGTTGAGTGACACTTTGGTTTTGTATGAGATGTCTTGTTTTTCAGCACATCACTTTAATAATGTAGTATAACTCTGAGAAACCCACTGTACACTACCCGTCCAGCACTAAACTCCAGACAGTCAACGTTAGCAACAAGCTGGTGATCAAGGTGGAACATTTAGAAGCTTCAGAGCTGGGTATTTTCCTTAGAGGTTGGTGCAGACCAGACCAAAGTTAGCCGGGTGGTCAGAAAATGACTCATGAAATGAATGCTAATGCTGCTTAATGTCTGCTGCATGTGTAAATAGGTAGTTGTGTTAAACATACCACATCAATTTCATTAGGTGTCAGTAATGTATAAGACCTAAGTCTCCAGTAAGAAGTAATGGACTTGGAGCCAAGTCTCACAGACAGGGTAGGGAAATTGGAAACTATTGAGATATGGAGAGATATGAACACATTGTTGGCCTCAGTCTTTTCATGGCATTTGGAATATTGTCTGCCTTTTAAATATGCACTACTATCAAATATTTCTAAATGTGGAAATTGCAAATATGCCTGTAATATGGAGGAGAACTAGAGTGCTTCTCTGATTCTATCACTAATGATTAAATGTGTTGCTATTTTGTCTCTTCTCACTGTTTAGCTGACAAATTTGAGCAGTCACCTGAGAATTGGACAGAGTCTCAAGTTAGCACCTGGCTGAGATCCATTGGAGTGAAGGAACAGTATGTAAAAAAGCTCTTCGAGGAAGAAGTAGATGGACAAATACTTCTGACACTGGATGAGGACTTTTTGAAGGCAAAAATTTGCATGAAATCAGGGCCAGCTCATTTGGTTATTAAAAAGAGAGATGAGCTCCTCGACTTCCAGAAAAAATCACAGGAGAAGAAAAAGCCCACCAGTTGCATAAACAACAAGTTGGAGCAGAACAGCGATCAAAAGTCAGTTCAGTGTCCTCCAACAACAAGTGACAGTCCTTCAGGACAGGTATCTGTGAGTGATCAAGGTGTCTTGGAAGAGAGACAAACTGCTCAGAAACAGTCCGTGTTGGCTTCAAAGGAAGACTGCAAACCAAGACCATTCGATCAAGAGGGGATTGATTACATATATGTAAAGCACAGAGTCCTGCAACCTGAATCAGGTGCTTTTAATTTGATATCTCCATGCCATGAATTTAAGTCTTTTGCTATAGCTGCTGCATTGGATCGTGGACGACTCCAAGCCAAGTTTGCCAAAGAGGTTCTAAAGTTTGCAACTGGCTGCATGAATATCAGATCAAATGGCACAATACACTTTGGTGTGATGGACAGCAAGGAAGATGCAGGATACGTGCATGGTGAGGTAATTGGTATCCCTGTAAAAGAAAGGGACATTTATGTAGATGCTTTGGACTTCATTGAAAGGAGCTTCTCCTCTAACAAGGAGCAAATACGTCAGTGTGTGCGGCCACCAAGGTTTGTTGAGGTTATGGATCGAGACCGTACAGAAAAGATGTATGTGGTCGAGGTTGACATTGTGCCCTCAATCAGTATTGTTAAGAGCAAGGTATTTGCAGTTCGTCTGCCAAACTTCAAAGAGTCTTCTAACAAAATTGAATTTGAGAAGGAAGCTACTCTGCGAAGGGTCGGTTCAAAAACAGAGCCAGTGAGTGACAAAGACCTGGGTGATTTCTACCAGCAAGTCAAGGATCGGGATGCTCAAAGAGAAGAAGCAGAGAAAAATCAGTTTCTCAGTGCTCCAGGGTCCTGTCAAGACCTTGGAAGGAAACTTACAATGCTAACAACTAGTGGGAAGAAATTCATTGAAAAGGAGAAATGGTTCATATTCGTCACTAACAAATTCAAACCTGATGATCTTTGCCACATTGACTGGCTGCTTAACATGAACATTTTCTGTGTGTTTGACTTTGATCCAGACTCAAAGATATCAGGCCTTTGTAGCAAATACCTTCAGCATCATGCTGCAAACATGCATTCTCTGCAGAGCTATAGGATGTCCTGTGACACAAGCATCAAAGAATTCACAAACAACTTGCATCTGTTTGAGCAAACTAGCTGGATCTTTTGTAATGGCCGCTCTGACTTCAAAGGAAGTGAAACTCCATGTGATGAAATGAGTTGGATCAAGACAAAAATGACCTTCTTGAGGGAATCTGTGTCTTTGATTTGTAAGCAAATCCTGCCAAAAGGGGCTTTCCAGGTCATTTTCCTTCTCACATCACCAGTCGAGAAACCACTCCTGCACACCTTTTATGAGTTTTTCACAGACATGGAAGGCCATGAAGACATCATCTGCATCTGTGAATCCCAAGAAAACTTCCAGAAGTGGCAAAGCTTTGCAGAGGGATCATGTGGAACAGATATTGTGAACAATTTCAGTGTTGTTGGGATGAAAATGAGTCATGTTAATGCAACTGTACAGAAAGTACAACCTGTAAAAGCCTGTGCCAGCAAATACTTGCCAGTCTTTGTGAAAGGGATATGTCTTCTTGAAACAAACAAAGAAGAACAGATGGGTTCTCTAGAAATTCTGACAGTCAATCATTGTGATGAAACAAGCAAAGACTTCATCAATGAGGAGAAAGCAAATATCGAACACCAGTTCTACCGTGGTGGGAGAGTGACCTGGATGAATTTCTGGCTTGCTGAGCGCAAGTATGTTGGAGAGGTCATTGAACGGGATGCTTATGATGAAGTTTCCAAACTTGTCAAGGATGTTTTGAAATGTAATGCAGATCAGACTCCAGTGACTAGTATAAACATCTACCATCATCCAGGAAGCGGTGGAAGTACTGTGGCAAGACAAGTATTGTGGAATAACAGGAAAGATCTAAGATGTGCAGTTGTGAAGCCCTCATACTCAGTTGCTGTTGTTGCGCAACATGCAGTTGACTTAAGAGAATATGAAGAAAAAGATCCACAGAAGTGCCTTCCTGTGTTGCTCCTCATTGAAGACTCAGACAAAGAATATCTAGATGATCTCAAGAATGAACTCGATGTTGCAATTAACAGCAAAAGAATCCAGTATGGAACACTATGTTTCATTTTGTTGAGCTGCAGACGATCCCATGATCCAGAGAGGAGATGCAAGGAGTCTGCATTACAGAATGTGTCTGTCACTCACAAACTGTCTGCTGAAGAGAAGAGAAAGTTTGCTGGAAAACGACAGGCGCTTGAGGAGCGATATGAGCCTCAGTTCATCCTGACATTTGTTTTGATGAGTGAAGAATTCACTGAGGATTACGTTCAACAGTTTGTGGAACATTTGCTCCAAGACATTGACCGTCGATCTGTTGTCACTCGCCTCATTCACTATGTGGCACTACTGAACACTTATGTTCAAAACTCTTTTATCTCTCAGTCCCACTGTGAAGCTCTGCTGGCTTTAACCATGTACATGGAAAGGTTTCGCCACCATGAGTTTGAGAGATCACTCAGTGATCAGGCTAAACTAGTCTTCTTGCACCTTAGAGATGACAAGACTCACATTGAATCAATCAGAATCATCCACCCACTTGTTGCAAAGGAAATTCTCCAACAACTTTTGGGGGACCAACAGACCCACAGCAGTTTGGCAATGGATTTGCTCGGCGAGAGCGTGCTTTTTGAGCACAGATTTGGAAGGGAAGAATATCTGTCATTCTTGAGAGCACTTTTCATAAGGCGATCCAGAATAAGCAAAGGAGATGAATATGATAGTTTCTTCTCTCCTCTGATTGAACATGTGTGTGAAAATGAGAAAAATCCAGACAAAGCAATTGAGTTGCTCAAGGAAGCGTTTGAGTGTTTCCATAAAGATCCATTCTTTGCCCAACAACTTGCTCGTCTTCTGTATACTTACGAAAAGTTTGAAGAGGCAAAATACTGGGCAGAGACAGCAGCTAAACAGCTGCCCAACAATTCATACATACTCGACACAAGAGGGCAGGTGTACAGAAAATGGTTCCAAGCAAAATGCAAAGCCATTGACAATGGCAGTATACGAAACACAGCTCAAAATACAGCAGATGCTGTGGAGACTGCACTGAAAGCCCTGGAGTGTTTCCAAGAATGTGAGAGAGCAGCTGATGCAGATATGGAAAATGTTAACAGCTCAGGATATTTTGCTGAAGTTGAGGTTGGATGCAGCCTGCTTAAACTGGTCTCTTCATTGCAGGTGTTTGCAAACAGAGCCAATGGCCATTCTGAATGTATGAAGTACCTGCTAACAGATTACATTCCAGAGGAGCTTGAAGATGCCTGGGAACCATTTCATGGTCGTTTGAAAAAACTTCACAAAACATTGCAAGATGCTCTGGAATGGATTTCAGAAGACCTCAGTTACTTCCAGACAGACATTGGTGCAGATGAAGAGGAGATTCGTGAAAGTCCCGAAGAGAAAATAAGCCATCCATTGACATGGTTGTCCAAAAAATCCTCTGAGTATGGGAAGTACTTCAGTGAAGCTTATTCTACAGCACTTCTACAGCCTGGGAAATCAATCCCAAACAATCTGACTCCTTTACAAAAACGCATGATCATCTATCATCTTGGCGGGGGTAATATAACATCCATCCTCTCCAAGCTAACTGACCAGAGAGATGCAGTACCTCTTCTAGAGAACATCCTTTCTCTCTACCCAAGCAATCCAATAAAGGCCAAATTTGGCCAGAGGGATATTGTCAATTACATAGTGGCCCACATTACTCTGAACTGCTTGTCACCACAGGTTCCAAAGGTAGCTCCTCTTAAAACTCTACAGGCACTTTGTCATCAGTTCCCAGCTGATAAAAAGAAATGTGTACCAAGTGCCCTGTTCTTGCTTACCTTGCTATTCTGGCCAGAGGATAATGACACAGACCATGAGAAAGAAAACAAATACGAAATTGTCCAATCAGCTGTTGAGCACATGGAAAAAGGCTACTGGACCAAGATGAAGGACATTCCTCAGCGGAAGAGAAGACTTTACACCCATTTTTTTCTTGGCAATGGGAATGGATTGGATAAATTTGTCCACAAGAAAAAGTTTGAAAGAGTCACAAAGGTGGTGTCAGTCTCTGAGAAACGCATGAAATGGTTTAGGGGTGAGGCGTGGAAAAAACCTGAGATTGCTGAGATGCTGAAATGTGTTTCTGGATGGACTGAAGATGGAGTGGTGTACCTTGAGGGTCCTCAGAAAAAGAAGTTCAGTATACTGCCTCTTCACGTACCCTCAGTGCCTCATAGTAATGAAAACATCACCTTCTACCTGGGGTTCACATTCAGAGGCCCCGTTGCCTGCAACATCGTTGTGAAAAAATAGTTTGTTCTTGAACAATGATCCTGTCACTCATTAACAAGAGCAAGAACAGATCGTGATGATAAAGTTTAAAACACACAAACCCTTCTTTGTCAGTTTGTTAAGCAGGCAATATTTGTAAAAGACAGAACTTAAAATGTTGACATGAGTATTGCATTGTTTTGTAAGATGTAATATGGTTTGATATACAATATATTACTGTTTTTCCTCTCTCGTACTTGGATATGTATGTAAGTGAACTCAAAAACACAGATAAAGTGTCATTAGATTTATCAATCAGTCTTTGTTTATGCTATATATGAATGTATCTAACCTTTGCTATGACATGATTCACTCTGGGTTCACAAAGGGATAACAATGTAAACAGGATTTGCTACTTTACAGCTCAATATTAACTTCCACGTCTTTGTGAAGACCTGTGTTTAGAACCTTGTTATTTTTGATTGTTTGTAGATCCAGTTCAGATGGACTTCAGTTCATATCTGGCATGATAGCTTACACTCACTCTCCAGGATACAATATAGAAAGCAGGGGAGTTAAATGCAACTATCAAAAAACAAAATAATTTTCATGGGGAGTGTATTAGTGTGCAAAACATGTTAACATGAGCTAAAGAGCAAAATTATGAACATTTGGAGAAGTTAAGAAATATTTTGACTGTATAAACTATGTCATCAAATACAATAAAACTTTTTCAAGTTATACTTTTATGGTGTCATTCCTTAAACAAACTACATCAGCCCTTTCAAGTTCAGCTGATAGTGACAGTCTTCTCAGAGGAAATAACTTAATGGTGCAACAACTGGCAACTTTTTAAGCCAGACTAGTTAGGCTTGTACTTGATAAAACATGTACACAAATTGACACTCCACACCAAGCTTTTAAATCAATAATTGAGTGCTTGTACACAAAGTAAAGTACTTGGATTATATTCACAGTTACATGATGTCTGCATGTCATACTGTAAATTCAAATAGATCACCAATATAATGACAACAGTCAAAGTAAAATTATAAATGAGTTTTAAATTAAAAAAATAAAAGGATGTTCATCTTCTCTTTTAAGGTTTTGGATTTTTTTTTTTGTTTTGTTTTTTTTTGTTTGTTTTATGGCTGGAATAAATTATTTTTCTCCGAGTCTTTCCTCAATAAAACAGGAAGATGAAAAAGTCGCAGCAGTAATTTTGAGCACTTTTGTCCTAGTAGGCTTGCCTTAGTTTAACGTTTGTATGTCGCTACGTTTCTTGCAGGCATGTAATGTTGCTGTAGCCCTCATATTTTGTCTATATCAAATACTGCGTGTTCCGCTGTGTTTTAACAAAATGTATTTCTGCCACTGCTCACAGGTAATTTACTTGGAGGGAACAGCTAAATGAAATATCCGCAATGAACTGCTTCATAACTAATTATTAGCTAACAGCTAAGTAACTAGGGCAAATGCAGCTGCTACTGAGCCAATAAAAACAGTTCAGCGTCCACAAAATGAGCAAAATAGTGAGTGTGATTGGTTCTCCGTTAGCTAAATGCTCATGATGGCTTATTGTAATAGCTACAGCTTACTGTACTTTTGAATATGTACACCATACGAGGCTCAAGGCGTGTGTTGCAGAGTTAAAGTTCCCTCTACCCTGGCAGTGGACTTTTGGTGAAAATATGATGGGTCTGTTGTCTACTTTTATCGTAGCCGTTGTTCTCCTTACATTTGCTTTGTTAAGTTGTTTGTACATGGAGCACTTATCTGACCATGAAACCAGACTGGTTAGAGGGGAAAATGGGAACATAACGCGTGGAAGGTTTAATAATTATCCAGCCAAACCACAGAACAACTCATTGGAGTCAAGGGGAATCCACCCTGAAAGCTCCCAAGAGACAGATATTTACAGGGGTAATAAATGCACCATGGCCCCAGAGAGTCGGTTTGACTGTGCCAGGGACAGGGTTCTCAGCAAGAGAGAGTGTAAGGAGAGGGGATGCTGCTATGTCCCTCTGCCTGACTCTGCAGGACCACCTTGGTGCTTCTACCCCAGTTTGTACCCTGGCTATAAAATGGGTCCCTTCACTCCCACCACGAGAGGCCAGGCTGCCACCCTGACTCGTGCCAACCCCTCCTATCTCCCCAAAGACATCTCCACTCTAAGCCTGGAAGTCACTGAGGAGACTGCAGGCTGCTTGCACCTCACTGTGAGTAAAACAGCCATGAAATGGCTCAACAGAACCCTGAAATATTCTGGTGTACAGATGATCTAAACTGGAATAGTTATTTAATTTTGATTTGTTTACATTTGTTACCTTTGTCTCAAAGAAGGAATCGACTATTTAATTAGTATTTACTCTTTACTCAGACCCTCCATATTCATTCATTAGGATGTGATGTTACAAAACTGAGCTGACTTATGTTTTCCCTCAAGTTGAAGGACCCATCATCTCAGCGATATGAAGTCGAGCTCCCAGCTGGTGTTCCTCTGAGCAGAGTGGATACCCATGATGCCCTCTACACCACTGAGTACCAGCCTGACCCATTTGGTTTCATAGTGCGACGTAAATCCAATGGAAAGGTGATGTAAGTATATCTATCTATCTATCTATCTATCTATCATTTTTCATCTATATCAGATGCATTTTACAGATGGTATCATAATACCATCTGTACTCATCTGTACTCATTCTCAGCTTCTGCCTGTTTCTACTGTTTTAGTCTTACTTTCTACTTTCTGTGCGTGTGATTTGTAACATTTGCAACATGGAAACAGATGCACTATTTTGTGAAGTTTTGTGTAGTACTGCTGATGTATTTGAACACTGTACCTAGTACCCTGCACTTTCATTGACTCCTTGAAACCTTTTTTCAAGTTTTTATTTTATTTTCCTACATTTGTGTATTTTATTTTACTATTCCTGCACCTATAGTATTATTTGATCATTACGATGTGCATGTTTGTTTATTCTCTCTGTCCTGCCTGTTCAGTATGAACACCACTGTGGCTCCTCTGCTGTTTGCTGACCAGTACCTGCAGCTGTCCACCACACTGGCCTCCTCCCTTGTGTCTGGCCTTGGGGAGCATTATACGTCCCTCCTCCTGGACCTCAACTGGACTTCTCTGACTCTCTGGAACAGAGACATGGCACCTCATGTGAGTCTACTGCAGTGGTTCTCAACCAGAGGGCCAGAACCCTTCAAGCAGTCACAAGAAAAATCTCAACATATAAAACATATTCCTGCAGCACAAATAGATATATTGCTTGATCTGCTCACTCGACTGAAAGACATACAACCTTTGACAAGAGGCTGTAAGTAGTTGCTTCACTTTAGAGGGTCATAAGCCAAGAAGATTAGGAACGTCAGCTGTAAGTGATGTCCTTAATGTAAAATTGAATCATTTGCTGCTTTTAATTCAGAGCACATAAGAACATCCCAAAATATTTGGACTTTTAAATCAAGCTTTCTCTCCCACCTCTTTCCTGTTGTGTGTTCCAGTTGTAAATGCTGATGCTGTGTTTCTCTGCAGGCTGATGCTAACCTCTATGGCTCCCACCCATTCTACATAGTACAGGAGGAGGATGGCTTGGCGCACGGAGTTTTCCTTCTCAACAGCAATGCAATTGGTACTGAGCTGTTTGTTCTTCAAGACACGTACTGCAGCCATTTTTCTTGTTCACTTTCCATACAAAGTACAGAAATTTTTCTAGCATATGAAGATGCTAATTGTTGCTAAATGTCCTTAACATCTCTATAGAGGTGATCTTGCAGCCGACCCCTGCACTCACTTGGGTGTCCACCGGAGGAGTCCTGGACCTGTATATTTTCTTGGGTCCTGACCCTCAGAGTGTTACACGACAGTACCTCCAGGTTATCGGTATGTATTTTACGTATTTTCCAAATAGCAACAATAGGCATATATACATACCAAAAGAGAATTGTAGAGTTTTTAAGTAGAAAACATGTAAAAGCGCGTCGATGTGTGTATATTTAAAGGAGCCCAGAGGCAGCCAAGAAAAGATGGACTGTGTTTATGTGTTTCAATGTTGTCATTTACGTATCCGCCAGGCTATCCCATGATGCCTCCCTATTGGTCACTGGGCTTTCATCTGTGTCGCTGGGGTTACACGACCACTAATACGACCCGCAGGGTTGCACAACGCATGCACAACGCCAACTTTCCACTGGTAAATGACATATATGTGGATTTATAGTGAAATTTGTGCCAGAATCAGAGAAAGGTTTTGTGAATTCCACACTTAATGTCACAGCCACAGATAATCACATCATTTTTTGATGCAGTTGGACTCTTTATAGAATAACTTTGATGCTGAGATTATTTTTTTACTTTTTTCACCATCAGGATGTGCAGTGGAATGATCTGGATTATGCAAATAAGCGCAGGATTTTCACTTTTGACCCCTGGCGTTTTGGGGACCTCCCAGAGATGGTGGAGGAGTTCCATGCGAGAGGCATGAAGTACATCCTTATTCTGGTGTGACAAATTTGTGTTTAAAAGACCTCACAAACTGATGACCCAGATTTATTTATCAGTTTTCATTAAGATTATTAAAGATTTTTATCCTAAATATTTTAATTCAAAGAAATAAAACATACAAACACATATACACAATACATCAATTATATTACTGAAAGTAAGAAATCATTAACAATATGTGTCCAGTAGGTGGCAGCAAAGGGTTCTTAACTTGTGACTGAGTCATGCTGTCCTGGTTTCTGCCTCAGGACCCGGGGATCAGCAGCACCAGCCCTCCTGGAACTTACCCTCCCTTTGATGATGGACTGAAACGAGATGTCTTCATTAAAAATGCCACAGGACACATCCTGATAGGGAAGGTTAGACATTTTTTTCCAGTAACGTATGCTTTTCTGTTCCATTGTGAGGTGTGTACAGTATGTGTTTATCCTGTAACCTCGAAGTTGTTGTCATGCACATTCCCATATTGTGTCTAGGTTTGGCCTGGCCAAACAGCCTTCCCCGACTTCACCAACCCAGAGACCAGACAGTGGTGGGAAGACTGGATCAGAGATTTCCATTCTAAAGTACCTGTGGATGGACTTTGGATTGTGAGTATGTACAGACACACAGGGCACACCTTATGTAGCCACCAAATGATTAAGACATCATATCAGGTATGTGTAAAATCTAAAGGACAAGTTTTCGGTTCTGAAATGTACTTTGTGGTTGTGTGTTTACTTTCCAATGCACCTTAAAATCACATAAAGAATGTCTTATCTGTTGTTATTTATCTCCCCTGCTCCACCCAGGATATGAATGAACCAGCCAGTTTTGTCCAGGGCTCAGTGGAGGGCTGTCCTGACAGTGATCTTGAGAACCCGCCCTACACACCCAGTAAGTGCACAGGATCAGTCACAAGTTATTAGCATTTAAAGTGATACAAACACTACTAGTTTTACATTTATTGTCATATACATTTATTGTAATCATATATCAGAGTAGATATAGATATGGATGTTGTACAAGACACCATGTATATGATTATAGATACATCACCTATCTGTTCACTGCTTCACACAATATGTTGCACGAATTTCCAACCCGTGTGTCTCTGACCGTCATACAAACAGGGGTGGTTGGAGGCCAGTTGAACTCAGGAACTCTGTGTATGTCCGCTCAACAGAAGCTGTCCACTCACTACAACCTGCACAATATGTATGGACTGACAGAAGCTTATGCCACTTACAGGTTAGACCATGTGCAGATCAGATGCAGTTTACAGAGATGGTTTTGCAGGGGGTAAATCATTTCACTGTGAGTAGCAGAAAAAACAGCCATTTTATGTAAGTCATCAGCTCCAGAGGACAGTAATAACACACCATTGTGAAAAAAATTCTTTTGACATCAGTTGACAGATAAGTCATAAATGTTTTTACTACCTAGCCATATAATCTATTTAAGTGGGTCAACATGAGCAAAAGATAGTGTAAGTAGTGCTATAGCTCATTAAAATTTAAGTAGTTCTTGCATTGCCAGCATTTTTTAATATAGTAGAAAACAATAGAAAGACAGGCTTTCTTTGCTCAATGTGACACCACAGTATATACGGATGTTGTTGTTCTTTGTCTTCTGTGTACTGTATTCATTCTGGGTTTGGTTGCCAATCGTAGAGCTCTCACGACAGTACGAGCGAAGAGACCCTTTGTCCTGTCTCGCTCCTCTTACCCCGGCATCGGACGCTTCTCTGGAGTGTGGACAGGTGATGTCAGGAGTGACTGGGAGCAGCTTCGATACTCCATCCCTGGTGAGGAGATGTAGTTTCTGTGTGTGCAGTCCACTGCCTGAAACGGAATAATACTGTCTTGGTTCGATGCATGTGGTCAGAGGGGGATCAGCTCTGGGATGTAGCCTTTTTGGTTATTTTCTTTTGCAATGGACTTGCATGTGGTTGAATAAAAGATTCAACCAAACCATCAGAAATGTCATCTTTTTTGAAGTGAGCACAGGTCATTTGATAGATTTGGACTGACCTTTTGCACCTGTACCCCCCACCCCCCACCACATGCACGCACACACACACACACACACAGCGGTTCTGCAGTTCAGCCTGTTCGGGGTGCCTCTGGTGGGGGCGGACATCTGTGGCTTTGGAGGCAACACCACTGAGGAGCTGTGTGTACGATGGATGCAGCTTGGTGCCTTCTACCCGTTTATGAGGAACCACAACGACAAGCCCAATGCTGTGAGACAGACACTGTCTTTGCATGTTTTCCTGTGTGTGCCTTTGTATCTGATGGCAAACTTCTGTGTCTCATTGAGTTAATTCAAATACATTTACTGAATGTGCTGTAGCAGAATCAGTCGGGAGGTTTTATGATGATGTGTCCTGCATGTTTCCTCCAATGTGTCGAGAGCAAGTCCCTCTGTTTCATGTATTATGAATAGCAGTAACTCTACCTCTTCTCATTGTCTGTGTGTTTTTGTGTGTCTATGTCCCTCAGCCTCAGGAGCCCTATGTATTTGGGCAGAGGGCTCAGGCAGCCATGCGGAGTGCAGTAAACCTTCGTTACTCCCTTCTCCCGTTCCTCTACACACTCTTTCATCGTGCACACACCTCTGCTGACACTGTGGCCAGGCCTCTCTTCATGGAGTATGTGTCTTCTTCTTATCTTTTCTGCTTTCCTTAATTCTTTCCTGTTCTCTATTGTCCCACATAAACAAAATAATGAAGGGCATATTGGTGTATCCTGTGTATTCGTCCCTTTTAGGTTTCCCTCTGACCCTAATTGCCAAACCATAGACCAGCAGTTCCTGTGGGGGAGTTCACTTCTCATTAGCCCAGTTTTAGAGCAAGGGGCAGTGGAGCTGGCTGCCTACCTACCCTCCGGCACTTGGTACAGTCTGCACAATGTGAGTCTCTCAATGCCATTCAACTTTCTGTGTCTCATTATACAACTGGCATATACAGTATGAGCCTTAAGCCATAGGTTCCCCACAAAGGTTCAGTCAATTTTTGGCCACCATAATTGTGCTGTCCCGTGGTAACACATGACATTCACCAGTTTCTCCTTTGGGGTCCTGTCTGCTGTGTTTTGCTCTCTAGGGCCAACCATTCTACAGCAAGGGTCAGTACCTGCTCCTACCAGCCCCTCTGGACACCATCAACATCCATGTGAGGGAGGGACACATTATCCCTCAGCAGGTGGGTGTCTGCTCTGGAAAAAGAAAACCCCCAAAATGCAGCATTTTTATTTCATTTTTGGTTCAGTAGGAGAGAAAATGTAGTAGATGAATTATTGATAAAGTATTTGAGGATGGCGAAAAAGGCAACAATACATAACTGATACAGGTGAGACAAGTATTTAGAATTCCTACTCACAATTTCTACTTCTAATTAGCAGAATCCTGTTTGAGGCCAGTGTAAAATAAACAAGAAGTGCAGACTAAAAGCTGTTACTGTTAATTCAGATATTGATAGTTTATTGTAATCATTACAGTATGTAAGTTCATGCTGTCAGGCTTAATACAGTTCCCTGGCAGAAGATTTAAATTGCTGGTTAATATCTAGCTGCTCAACAGTCTGTTCATGAATTATTTTGCCAAGTGGAAGAAAATCACAAAACATTTGCATTTTTGCAAACACAATTGTTACTTCTTTATTCAAGCACTAATCCTAACTTTCAGTAAAATGGCTGTGGCATGACTGCGTGTGACCGAATGTTGTTTCAGGTTGTGTTGACCTCAAACTATCATGACATCCTGACTGATGAAATACTTAGGAGGGAAGACTGTATCCTGTAACATTTCATCATGTTTTCTTCGATCTGCCTTTTCTTGTGAAGGAGCCTGCTTTGACAACCACAGCCTCACGCAGAAACCCTTTCTCCCTGACGGTGGCACTGTCAGCGGGCGGCTGGGCCTGGGGCAACTTGTTCTGGGATGACGGGGACAGTCTTGACACCTACGAACTTGGAAATTACTGTTACATCACCTTCATTGCTGGACAGGTAGGGAAGAGACGAGTGATGTGTATTTGCAAATGAAAAGCTGATAAGCGATGATTTGAATTTTACTACTGTGCTACTTGTGTCAAAAGTCTGTTTCTGAGCTTATTGACTCTACTTCCACGTCAGTCTCAGATTGTGAGTGATCCTCTGAGGCTGAACGGGGCCCTGGATGGTCTGGTGCTAGGAGGGCTGCGGGTGTTTGGGGTGCCCTCTCCACCCCGTTATGTATTGGCCAATGGGGACAAAGTCAGGGATTTCACGTACTGCAGCGACACCAAGGTGAGTTCAGTGTAACTCAGCACTACTTTCCTGTATAATGATTTCACGCTGCAGGTAAGGGTCTATATCTGTTTGTTTACCTTGTCTATCCTCACATTTTACTCATCATATTTTCAGTATCCTCCTCTACTATATCAGGTCTTTCTGCCTGAAAATCCAGCCCAGCCATTCTATCAGCCTGAGGTGGTTCATCTGTCTGCCTCTTTCCACAGGTTTTGACAGTGACCAGTCTGGCCTTGCCCATGTCAAAGATGTTTACGGTCCAGTGGGCTCTCTGATGCTCTGAACACTGTTACCTATGGGCCTTCAGGAGCCTTAGCATTCTGCACAGCTGCTGAAAATACCAGCTGCATTTTTATGCACTGACACCTGCTGATTTCCTTGAGCTGTCTCAACCACTACCAGAGCTCAGTACGCACACTACATTTGCTCTGTCTCATTTTCCGAATTAGCAGCCTTTGTATGCAGGTATTTAAAAATATGATAATTTCAAACCATGGGTGCCATCATCTTCATTTGAAGGCAATTTTTGCTGCTAACTGCTTCACTGAACTAAGACAGTTTAATGCCTTATAATTGTATATAGTTTTTTTTACAACTATTTATAGTCCTTTGTATTTTTGAAACCATGTTTGTATGTCTTTGTTTCTGAAGAGCATTGCCAATAGAAACAGTGAAAACACATCATTTTGTCTGTGTCTACACTGCAATTGAGTGTCTATCAGATAGTTTAATTTGCTCATTGTTCACAGTGACTCTTGCAAGACGTTGCATATGTTGTTTCATGCTCTCTTCATTCATTTTACCTTGAGATTGGATTCCTCACATCAGTTTATATCCTTTCGTTTTATCAACATAATAGTTTGACACAGTTAATGTGCTGTGAGGCAACAAACTGTGCTAAAGTAGTTTTGATTCATCATACAGTCTTGTGTGGATGACTACTGTATAGCATTTGTATGTACCACCACTAGTGTAAATATATACTGTAAATGATTTATTTTATTTGTAACTTTTAATAGGAAAATAGCTTATTTCTACCTCCAAATCAGGCAAACAATTTAAAACTGAGTGAAAACACAAGATTTTAAAAATATAAGTTGAATGTTGTAGGCAGTAAATTGAGTATTATTATTTTACTGAGGGGGGAAATATTTATTGCCTTGACTAAAACAGGTTTTAAACAGAGTGGTAAAGCCTTCAGCAGCCGTGTGACGAGATGCTCTGACTCTGAACCAACTGCATTCAAGCTTTTGCCAGTGACCTTAAAAACGTCACTTATGATGAAAAAAGGTCAGATTTTTTATGGTAGGCTGGGTCGGATGGTGACTTTGGTTCACGTAAAAAAATATATTTGTTTGTATTTCAGTGTGCTGTCATGCTCTGATTTCCTCCGTGTTTGCTATCAGAGATCTAAAATTCCCGGTTTGTGTGACAGAAAAAGCCTTTGGCGTTCCGGAAGCAGGGAAATCTGGGGGATTGGTTTGGAGCTGCTAAATCAAGTTAGACACACAAAAGCAAATTATTACCGGAAGTGAGGCACTTTTGATTTACAAGTTAAAGCTCCTGCACAGCGTTCCTAAAAGGGGAGGGTTTACTTTGAAAGTTCCAACCGGAAGTGTAGTTTTTGCTCTAGGAACAGCAGCAGTCAGACGTGTGGTGTCACTGTCGGAAAACACAGGGGGTACAATCAACACCACGGTCCCCTAACACCTGTGCTAAATCCGGAGGGAAAGAAGCGAAACGACGCCGGTACGTGCTGCTCGGTCCCTGCCTGCCCGGTGACATGGCTGTCCGATATGGGCTGTAGACTCCTGCGGCGGGACTGAAGGTGAGAGCTCAGCCGCTTGGCCCCGCTTCTCACGCTGCTGGTTATTCATTTATTTCTCCTGCTGAAACAGGTGTATGCCAACAGCCGAAGGAGGATACATTTGTCCGGTACGAGCGAAATATGTGTCACTGTTGTCGCTTGTTTGTTCTGCTTAAACAAACTTTAAAGTTGCCCGTAAACGTGGACACCGTGAAATGTTACTAGCAAAGGATTTCAGCCATAGTCTCGGCGGCTAAACTAAAATATTTATATTCGAGATGGTACAGATAGAGTCCCGGGCTGCTCCGGCCAGAACCCCACAGTAAATATTAGTATGGGCCTGTGTGAAAATAATGCTGCGGTGGCAAAAACCGTGTCCCAGCCATCCTCCTCTCTCCTCCTCCCCCTGTCAGGCGGATGCTGGCTGTCAGACCCAGTCTAAAGAGAGCTGATGGAGCCCCCGACATCATGGCACGCCTCTGCTACACAGGCTACACTGTTACTGTTACTACTGAGGCATCCCCCCCCCCCAGTCCAGCACCCTTAGTCCTCCCTTATAATGTGGGTAGAGTAGGGTTTACCCACATTATGTGGCTGACACAAACACCTTTGACCTGTATTCACAGGATACACTGACTGTCTGTGTGAAACTCAAAATTTTCCACTGATGATGGTATCTTTTGGAGAGGAAGTGATCCACCTCAGTGGTAATTCTTGAGGCTGTAAGTGGCTGTGTTTTTGCACTGGAATGCATGGTATGTGTATGGAGTATTTTGTACTTTTCAGGTGGAAAAAAATATTGTATTGTACGACACTGTGCAGATATATCTTTTCTTCTGGTCACCACATAAGGGTGAGGAAGCAAATTTTAAAAGTTTAATTGCCTGGTTGAAGCAGGATTTTTGAAATATGAACAATCTAACAGCATAAGATTTTTTTTCCATTAACACATTTAATTAGAATCCCTTAAATTTAAATATTTAAAAAATCTGTCCATGATAGTCCTGAGCAGGACATTTCATAGTTGAAAAATAAACTTGTAAGTTCTCTCTGGTAGATAGATGGTATCTAAATTACCTCAAGCATATCTTTTGCATTTCAGTACTGCAGTTTCTTACTACTTCTCAGCTGACATATGGTGTACTGTGCAGTCCTGCTGCAGGACTTCATGTTCATCTTGTCTTTATGACTGCCTGTATGTTTGGGCTCATTGTCATACTGCAGAATGAATTTGGCACCGACCAGACGCCCCCTGATGGTTTGGATAAGACTCTAAATATCTAAAGTGCTCAAAACTACTATATAAATACTGTTGATACTCATATATCTAAGATAAGGTAATATCAGTCGATATATCTGTCCAGCAAATTAAATCCTAAGTTTTATGACTGTAGAACAATGTAACTCAACAGAGTTTAATCACAGATCTGAGCACAATTTATCATTTTTCCTCGACCAGAAGTTTGTAGTCACTCTTGTTTCCTTATGAAAATCAGCAAATAAAATTTTAATTTTAGCCACCTTTTAATTTCTTATTCCATCACTCAATACCAGCTGGTGGTTGCAGGGATTATGTGTACTAAAAGTTTATTTTGAAAAGGTGTTCCACCCCTTCGAGTAGGTGTATTTAAATTTTAAGGAACGCCGTTTATTACTTTATGACGTGAAGCTCAATATAACACTCTACCTGTAAGAGAGATATGTTTAGTGTGCTTTGATATGTAGTAAAGCCTTAAATATGTACATACAACACCACTGAGTCAACCATAAAGTTTCCTTGTGCAGTCCACAAGAACCTTGTTTTTCAGGCTTCTTTGTGGCTGCTCTCTTTTCAGCTGCCCCAGGCACGTTGGTATACAGTGCAGATGAAAAGGGGGTGGGGGGGTGCTCTGTATTGGCTCCTCCATTCAAATGTCAGCATGACAGCTTAATTAATGTAGGCCAGAGGTGAGAAGCTGAGACCCTGGAAGCTTGTGGCTTCTTTACTTGCAGCTTAATTTCCATGGTGTAGGTTTCAGGTTCTTATTAAAAGTCTCTCTTTTTTGGGAGTCAGTCAGTCTCTCAAAAGTTTGTGAAAAATGTGACATATTGTGTTGGTCACAGCGGCAGACAGAGTTTAGGATGGTGTTTCAGTCCCATGGATGTGAGTCATTTGATAAAAGAGTGAAAGGTCAGAGAGGAGAGGCAGTGAGTGAGAGCACTGAGGTGTTGACAGAATAAAAGATGAAGTGTGAGGAAAGGAGTGAGAGGAGTCTGTCCTTTAACAGCCTGCATGAACGAGCCCTATCAAACTGACCTGGGTCACCCTGTAATCACACACAGACCAAAAATAACCACCGGATAGTAGAATTTGTTGTTGCTGTTACAAGGCTGCTGGAAACAGTTGTTTATCATGTCAAAAATCCCAGCCTGTCATTATGCACATGATGCTCAGGTAGTATGTTTTTCAGTGCGTGCGTCTTGCAGGAATGCAGAGTCAGAGTAGGTTGACACTGTTAGTCCATTCTGGCTTATTTACAAGTGGATTAGTCTAGTGCTGTTGAAGCAGCTAGCATGCAAATATCTCAGTGTCCGCTAATGTTCAGCAGTAGTCTAATGTTGGATAACTTTATATTTTCAGACTTAAAACAAGTTCTACCCACAATATAAATCAGTAAGTCAGTCACTTTTTTTGGATTAAGATTTATTGTTTCAGTCACTGATTAAGTAAAAATGCAAAACATACTGTCTCGTCTTTTTAATTGTGACAATTTGCTGTTTTATATAACTTAAAAATGAACTTTGGAAGTATTTTGAAGTGTTTGTTGGACAAAGCAGGATGAATTAAAACATCAGAAGGTGCGATGGGCATATTTCACTACTTTTTTGACATTTGATTAGGTCTTCCACAAAACAGACATCCTCCTAGTCGACAAGTCCTTTATGATATTAATTTAGTTAATTAAATATCTGTTTTTTGGGGGGGCATCAGAAAATGGTTAGAGTTCCAGGGATGAGAAACTCTGTTCTACATTACATAGAATTACAATACTGTAATAATAAGCCTTTAAAAGTGTACACACAAAGTGACTTATCTGTTAACGACACTGGCAAAAGCAGAACTTATTCTGAACGAGCCGGAACAACCAGCAAGGTGACTGAACATTTTGCGACCAACCAGCCAATCAAAACTTGACTCTTCTCGTCAACTAATGTTTGGTCCACTATTACGGGGCAGCCCTACATCTGATAGATTAAACGATTAATCCATTAATCGAAAAAGACAATGAAGTTAATCTCTAGTTGCAGAAACACCCACAGTCCCGTTTTCTTAAGGCCAAATGATGGCCCACTGTATGTGCCCTCTCCGAGCTCCTGCCTGGATTTCATGCCAGCGGCCTTCCTGTCTGGGGCCTGGCATCAGGAAGTGGGGTGCCTGCTTAATCAGGCAGAGGTAAACATGCCCTCTGAGGAAAAAGGAGGGAACATTCCTCAGACAGAGCGGGGAATATGTGTTCAGCCAACAGGAGAACAAGCTTACACACATGAAGTGGGTCTAAAGATACAGACATGTCAAATCAAAAGAATCTGATCAATGGGTTCTATTGTATTTGAGGGGATCCAACAGAAACAAAAACCTAAAAGAAAAAAAAAGTTGACTTTATTTGCTTTTAATGTTCTTTGAACCTGAAAACTAAGATCCTATCCAAACCTTTTCAAAGAAGAAAGCATTCAACAGCACACCACGCTGCAGCATCAAAAGAGCTGCTTCACTTTGCTCAACATGAAGTTTTGTCTCATCACACAAGGAAGCAGAAAAGTTAAACACTGGTGGTGTGACACGCTGATCCCAGTTCAGCTCTGATGACGATGACATCTGTTGGCTACCGATAACTGCTTAGAATTTCACACGGATGAAGTGAAGTGTATTTGCACAAGTCTTTGTGTGTGTGTGTACACACCGGTGTGCATGCTGTTTATAAAAGGAGGGGCACGTTCAGTTACACACCAGTACAGTATCCACAGAACCTGTGAACGTGTTAGTAGGCGCAGGTGTGGGCAAAGAAAATGTGGCACAGGGAAATGCTGAACAAGTACAGAGGGGAGGGGATCCTGGGGTTGAGCGCTGCAGTAAGGACACTGCAGTAAATATAAGCACACATGTGATGGAGGAGGTGAAGTGTAGGTGACTGTGCGCAGCCCTGTGGTGCCAAGATTTGTCTTTAAAAGATTAACCTGACTGTTATGTTTCCTTTTTTCTCTCATGTCATCCTCCCTTCCTGCTCTTTAACACTCCTTCACCATTTCTGTCATGGACTGTCCTCCCTCTTTCTTCTTCCTCAAACTCCCTGCTCTACTCCCAAATCCCCACACTCAGAGGATGGGCCCAGTGTCCCGGTGCCTGAGGAGATGTCTCTGGGTCGGCTCCTGCGGCGTGCCTCCTCCAAGGCCTCCGACCTCCTGACCTTTAACCCCGGGGCGGGGGGCTCATCGTTACGCTCGGGCCTGGATGGCGAGATCATCTTCTCCAAAAATAATGTTTGTGTGCACCCTGCGGAGCCCCTGCCTGGCCTGGCTGAGCACCACCCAGGTTAGGCTGGACTGATATTATAACTGTCTTTCCAGCTGTCTGTTTTTCTCTGTGATAATGTGATTTTTTGCATATTGTTCAGCCCTAGTATTGAGGTTAGAAATTAAGTTCCCAGCACAGTGAAAATGTGACAATCCCTCACCAGCTTCCCACCCATGGACATATTTATTATACAGAGAGACTAATTAATTTTGACTAGTAAATGCCATTTTGCTGAGCAAGACAAAATTTCAATTTAGATGTATAGCATAACTTTCAATAAGACAATTCAAACTGCCTCACAATGGAAGATAAAATATATAGAAGATAACACTGGACAAAACAGGAGACTAAACTTTACAGTACAAGATATAAATGAGAAGTCCCAAATTTAATTTGATAAAAGGAACTTAATTTAATATTAGGCCCCTTACTGTAAATATACAGTAGAATGAATTCTTTTATATTTTTACCAAAAACATAGTAAAATATAATTTAAAATTTCTAAAAGATAAGATGGAGAGTCAAACACATAGCATACTTTATAGCTCTCTCTTTTGCTACTTTGTACTGCTGTGGTAAACATGCAATATTTCTTGTTTTACTGCTGGCTGGCCTGTGTTCCTGGTTGATTTTTTTAACCCTCATTGGTATGAAAACTAAAAGCATTTCCTTAATTTCTCATCTGTTATCTTCTGTAATTCTCCCTTTGTCTGTAAGGTTGTTACTCACCCCTCAGCTTATCTCTGTGTCGTCATCTCTTTGTTTGCTTATCTCTTCTCAGGTTTCATGTTTGTCTTAAACTTGCAACCGCCTGCCACACATAAAAAGTTTTGTCCTTCCCGCTCGAGTTACCTCATTATTCCCAACATAATTACCCCGAACGTAATCGTGGTTTATGCTGCCCCCTGGCAGGCTACCTGTGTGTACACGTGGAGAAGGATGAGAGCCTGGGAACCACTCTGATTCTGACCTGGGTGCCCAATTCCCGCATCCAGAGGCAGGACGAGGAGGCGCTGCGCTACATCACGCCCGAGAGCTCCCCTGTACGCAGGAACGCACGCCGCAGAGGCCGACGGTGGGGAAGGTTATTTCTTAAAATGTCTTGGAGGCATTTAAACAGATCATTTTACCTCGTAAATTTAGTTTGAAAGTTAAATTGCAGACAGTTTGGACATGCTGGAGACATATCCCTCAGTGTTGTTTATGAGGTGATGATATTATAGTCATTTTTATACAGTAGCAGTGATCTCTGTGTCTGTGGCTCTTCAATATAAGCCTATTATCAGTAATGCATCTACTAAATGAGTCTAGGGTTTAAGTCTAAGTTATTAGAATGATAATCAATGATACATCCCGTCCAGACCCCACTCCCGTCCCCCAGCGGCCCAGGAGGAAGACGAGGATGAAGAGAGGAACATTACCAGCAGCACCTCCACGGAGAGCCACGGCCTGGTGGTGGAGGCCGGAGCGGATGCGTCCTCACACCAGCAGCAGCTGCCCCTGGCCGGGGAGGAGGGGGACGAGGGCTCCTGTGAGCTGTCGGACGAAGTGAGCAGGGACAGCACCATGGGCTCTGACTCGGACACCTTCTCCTCCCCCTTCTGCTTGTCCCCCGTCAGCGAGGCCCTCTGCGAAAGCAGCGGCTCTGTCTTCCTTGACAATGAAGCCAGGTCAGTGAGAGGGTTGAAATGAGCTTCATTCATGATCTAGATTGTTATTCATACACAGCAGATATTAGTTTATTTTTTTGGTAGGAAAGTAAGTCAAGAAAAAACATACATAAGAAAAAAATTGATCAGGGTTATCTTTTGAAACCACTATTTAAATGCCAAAGAACTGGCATACCAGGTTCTTGACTTTCTCCACATCTTGCCAGCATATTTGTAACTTGTAAACTTGCCATTTGGTCTCATTTCACTGTTCCAATGTCAGTGCTGGTAACGTGACTACGAGCAAATGTCCTTATCTGGAATAACTAATAATAATTATTGCTGATGCATGATTAATCATGTTGGATTACTATTTATTATTTCATGGACTATTTGGGTTTTTCATGTTTACACGTAATAATATTTTTTTAAAAACAACAAAGCTTTAGAATACTGATTTGGACGCCGATTACCATGGCAATAGGTGAAGATTTGACACTTTGAAGCATTCAGGTCATTCCCACAGAGAACTACCAATTTAGTTCACATTCAGTAAGATCAGATCAGACAAATGGTGTTATATTTGTTGATAACAGCTGCATCACTGCTTCAGTAGGCAGTCAAATTAAATATATTGGGTGAAAAACATGGAATCAGCCTACAAAATACTCTTGAGCCTACAAACTTCTCCTAAAACCCAAATACCCAGAGGACACGGCCTCAGTGTCCTCACTGGTAGCTACAGCTGTGTCTGCAAAGATATGTAATGTAAGTGGTCTCATTCCAAACCACTCATCTGACTCAGTTCAATTCCTGCATCCAGAGGCAGTGGACGAGGAGGGCGCCATGTACTACGCCCGAGAGCTCCTGTACTGCAGGCCGCATCACGCCGCAGAGGCCGACGGTGGGGGCATATTTCTTAAAATGTCTTGAGGCATTTAAAATAGACTATTTTACTCAAACTGAAGGTTTGAAAGTTAAATTGTGACAGTTTGGACATGCTGGAGACATATCCCCAGTGTTGTTTATGAGGATGATATATATTATAGTCATTTTATACAGTAGCAGTGATCTGTGTCTGTGGCTCTTCAATATAAGCCTATTATCAGTAATGCATCTACTAAAATGTCTAGGGTCGGAAACGGTTATTAGGAATGATAATCAATGATACATCCTGTCCAGGACCTCACCCCGTCCCCCAGCGGCCCAGGAGGAAGACAGAGGATGAAGGAGAGGAACATTACCAGAAAAATTCCACGGAGAGCCTGCGTGGAGGCCGAGGTGATGCGTCCCCACACCAGCAGCCCGCCGAGTGTGGGGAGATTAGGGCTCCTGTGATTGCCTACTGAAGTGAGTAGTACAGCACCATGTTTTAATCGATACCTTCTCCTCCCCCTTCTGTTGTCCCTCTGGCCAGCGAAAGGCCTCTACAGCGGCTCATTCTCCTGACAATGAAGCCAGGCTTGCAGAGGTTGAAATGAGCTTCATCTAAGATCTAGATTGCTATTCACACAGATATTATTTATTTTTTTGCAGGAAAGCAAGTCAAGAAAACATACATAAAAAATTGATCAGGGTTATCTTTGAAACCAATTATTTAAATGCCAAAAGAACCTATACCAGGTTCTTGACTTTCCACATGGCCAGTATATTTGTAACTTGTAAACTTCATATTTGGTCTCATTTCACTGTTCCAATGTCAGTGCTGGTAACGTGATCATTACAAATGTCCTTATCTGGAATAACTAATAATACCTTATTGATGCATGATTAATCATGTTGATTACCATTTATTATTTCATGGACTATTTGGCTTTTCTATGTTTACACGAATAATATTATTTTTTAAAACAACAAAGCTTTAGACATTGATTTGGACGATTACTTTTACAAGAAGGAAGATTTGACACTTTGCCATTCAGGCTATTCCCACAGAGTAACCACCAATTTAGTTCACATTCTGCAAGATCAGATCAGACAAATGGTGTTATATTTGTTGATAACAGCTGCATCACTGCCTAGTAGGCAAACAAATTAAATATATTATGAAAAACATGGAACCAGCCTACAAAATACTCTGAGCCTACAAACCTCCTAAAACCCAACACCCAGAGAGGACACGGCCTCCAGTGTCCTCACTGGTAGCTACAGCTGTGTCTGCAAAGATATGTAATGTAAGTTGTCTCTAGTGAAGATTATACAGATGTTATGACTTGTGAGACCACATGAGGGAAAATGTTATTTTGGGATAGTTTTTGCAAACAGATTTAAAGATTAATGAAGAAATATAAATCCTCTGATTGTAGTCTCAAGTAATGTCAAATTGTGTGTGTTTGTTTCAGAGTGAGTGAGCTGTCTGTGTGTTGTATTATTCTTGTTGCTCCCACTGTCCCGCAATTATATTACAGATTTACCCAAACACTACAAAGATGAATATTTCTCAGATAATATACTTCTGGGGATATATAAGATGTATATCTGATCAGGATGTACATTTTCTTCCATTTTGTCAGGCAGAAAATGTCAGCCATTTTCATCTAAGAAACTTTGAATGACATGCTGTGGGTACAGAATCCAGATGGTTATTTGTTACATACCACAACATTGATTATAAAGGTGTTGCATTATTACCTAACCCGCTACAAGGTGGAGCCAAAAAGAAAAGAATTGATGGCATGAGGGATATAATTTATAATTTGAGGCCACAGTGGCTTACTGCACTGCAACTGAATGTGAAAGGTAGATGACTTCAGCATGGGGCATGAAATGTTATCAGACTTCAAAATGGGTTCACCTCTTTATAGCAGCCCCTCAATCTAAAATGTTTTATAATGTCACAGATGGTCTACATGTCCCAAATCCTACAAAACCAAAACCCCATGCCCAGAGACTGTCTCTAATCAAGGGTCACCTGATGTGACTGTGTTGCTGTCCGGACTCACGGCCATTTGACTTGACTCTCCATGGTCGCTTCTACCAGCCATTATTCGGCCTGACATGTTGCCTAGAATGTGAGCCTGTGTCAGTGTGTTTCACAGAGTGAGAGAGTGACCTATGTGTGTTTAAGCCTTTAACCACTCTCAGACCCCAGTTTGCTGTGTGTGTCAGTGTGACTTGGCAATGCCTGGGCGCCTCAGCTTCTAACCTCACTCTGTCCTTCTCTCTCCTCCACTCCTCTGTGCTTCGCTTTCAATGTTGTTCTCTCAGCTCTCTGGCACTCACATCCATCCTCTTCTTTGCCTGTTTTTCCCTTCTTCTCTGAGTTTACCCTCTGTCCTTATCTACCCATTCTTTCCTCTCTTTATTTAGCAGTTTTTCCTCTTGGCTCCTCTGTTTTTTTTTCAATATTGTTTCTTCGTGCTGCCCACCTCTCAATATCTTTGCCCCTCCCTTCCCTTCCTAAAGTCTGTGTGTAGTCTTGATTCCCAGTGCCCGGGTTGTGTTAGCTGAAGCCTCCGAGACTGAAGAGATGAGCAGCAGCCAAACCCTGGAACTCCATTTCAATCTCTTCTCTCTTGCTTAATTGACACTGTTAAGGGGCCAGGAACTGGAAACATGTCACTTGGAATCATTCAAAGAGAAAGAACCGCGTATGGAGCAAGCGAGAGCAGATGAAAAGAGGAGGGGATGGGTGTATATATAAGAGGAGAGGTGAGAGTTTAAAAGAGAAATCTTGTGCAATTCTGCTTCGTAATGTCTCTTTAAAGTTTAACAGCAGTTTATCATGACCACTCTGGACTGTCAAGGGGTACTGCCTTTCTCAGCCACTGCACAATTTTAACATGTGATTATATCTCATAACAGTGGTTTCAAAGATTTTTGTATTTGTTTCTTGAAATTAAGCAAGTTCTGGGTTTGTATCTGCCTAAATCAAACATCAGTATTTCTCTGGTTGTGAGGTTTTTTTTCCTCACCTAGAAAAACCTTCATTTCAAAATGTTTTTGACACCAATCAACAGAAAATATCTTTAATGTCAAGTGAAAACAGATTTCTAGAAAGATTCGGACATGTAATTTTAAATATCTGAATACAAATCCTTCACATTTATCTTGTGATCCCTTCTGAGTGGCCTGACCCCTTTCTAGAGGAGCCTCCAGTTTGTAGAAACCAAGAATAGAATGTCATTGTGGTTCTGGGATCACTGAAATACCATGATTATGTATTTCCAACCCAAACTGTACTGACCACTTTCCAGTGTAGCCTGCACCCCACCCCCCACCCCCCCTTCAAGGAGTTCTCCTCATCTCTGTTCCCTCCAGGGATTAGCTGAAGGGCCTGGGAGTCCCTTGAGACCTGTAGCACTTGGTCCCTGGTCTTCAGGGTGACCTGGTACATTCCTCCCTGGGGTAAGAGCCTCCCGTGGCAGGAGAGGCGCGGCCAGGGCCTCAGGCAGTTTGATCTCACCTTTGGCCTGTGGGACAGGGAGCCTGGCCCATCAAAACAGCCTGTTTACATTATACTCTGTGTACAGTTTATGGCGCGGCTTGCTGCCTCCATTTGCTACAGCGCACTAACAACCAGGCTGTTGACACTGACAAGATCGCCATTAATCACTCATCGAAGTTTTCATGAAATGCACACAGCGGGCGATCCATGCTCAAACCAAGAATCAGCGTGCTTTCTCACTCTTGTTTTCCATGGTTTTTGCATCAATTATTTCATCGCAGAGAAATATGCAAACAGCTTTTATGTACTTAAGAGCGTAAGATGAATGAAAGAAACCTCTGCTGTAAAAGGGCTCATAGGCTTTAAACACCCGAGCTTGAGTCACTAAATATAAAAGCGAGTACAGTCCTTTAAAAGAGCTCCACTGATTGCTTAACCCTTACGAGCTCTCTGTGCCTCTCTCCCAGTCTCTTTATTCCACAGTCTGGTTTGTGGTACATACATGAGACAGAGAGTACCAAATCACCAGATAGAGAAACTGCAGCTGACGCCGTGTTATTTTCCCATTCATACAGGGAAATGATTAGCCAGACATGATGATTCAGGGTGTAATAGATTAGATCTGGCCTACCTCGCTCGCTCCTCCAAAGTACCAACGTGCCATCAGTCTACCGTGAAACTTGTAAGGAAAAAATGGTGAAAAGATGTATTTTTTTTTTGCAAAGGATACTTTAAATTCACATTATTCAAACCAAAGAGAAACTTGAACTTTGAAGGATTCTTTTTTATTAGAGATAAAAATAAATAAAATTTTCAAATTGAATGACTTCGATTTTTTGGCTTTTTATTTTTAATAAATGAGTGTGTATTTCATAGCAAGAAGGCATAGATAACTCTCATTTAGGCGCCTACTTCAAAATGTCAGTGGGTTTAACGATTTCTGTGTTGGCCTGTTTCAATGTTAAAGGAGACGGTTTGAGAGTGCATGGCACAGTCCATTCACTCTGTGTGTTTGTGTGTGTCTGTGTCTGTGTGTGTGAAGAGAGAAAGACATTAAAAATGCCTGCCAGCCGCGATTCTTATAATTGAAGAGCTTGTGTGTGTGTGCAGGGTGTGGGTTTTTGTTGGCCGCATATACAGTTTGTCTATTTTCTGTATTGTCGCATGTCTGTGTGTGTGTGTCTTTTTTCTGTACGTGTATGCATTGTGTGTGTGTGTGTGCGCGTGTGTGCTTGTATGTCTACTCCTGCAGCAGAGGAACCCTCGGCTCAGGTTTCAGTGCCGGGAACAACATGCTGGCCATGGGGGAATGACAGGGGAAATTGGACGGCATACAGTGTGATTTGTGTGTACAGATTTCGTGTGTGTGTGTGTGTGTGTGTGTGTGTGTGTGTCCTCAGAAGCCTCCATGCATTCCTCCCATTCTCAGCCTCTAGGCGGAACCATATTGAGACACAAAACAACAGGGCAGAACTGAGCTGGGATAAGCCTATATGTCTGCACAATTATCACTGGCTAAACACCGCTGGCCACTGTCTACATGACATTTATTATTAATGTCCCACACAGAAGAATGGATCTGTATCTGAATGTGAGGCACAAGAAAGGAGAGATTTTTGTGCAGAAGGGATAAACAACATCTGAAGCCTCACTCCTTTGATTTCATGGAAAACATGACTCAGTTCCCTTTAGCGCAATTAAACTAAAAAAAAAAAAAACTTCTGAGATTCTAATTCATAAAAACTTTCTTTCATCTTTGTCTTTTTTTTTTTTTTTTTTTTTGGTACCAGAGAGCTGTGCGAGGAGTCCATGACCCACTCGGCCAGTTCCGCCTCCAGCCTGGACAGCCACGCCCCGTCCGAGAGCAGCGGCCAGTCGCAGGGCACGCGGTGGGAGGAGCAGCAGAAGGTGCTGGCTCTGGAGCAGTTGTGCGGAGTTTTCAGGGTGGACCTGGGTCACATGAGGTCGCTGAGACTCTTCTTCAGGTCAGCTGGGAGGTCACGAGGGGTTGCCTCATCCTGCTACTGTGCAGTGTTTCAAGTTGTGTTGTAGGTTTTAGGACATGTCGGTTTGTTTTAAGACAATAATTGGGAAGTTAGTTGAAGATATTATTAGAAAGTCATAAATAAGAAAAAACGTTTATTAATCCCTGTAGGTCGTGTCTTTTACTATATTAATTAACACATTCCTTCAAAGAGTTTTGTGTTATTTTCTGGTCTTCGTTGTGTTGCTGTAGTGATGAGGCATGCACCAGTGGCCAGCTGGTGATAGCCAGCAGAGAGAGCCAATACAAGATCCTCCACTTCCATCATGCTGGCCTGGACAAGCTGGCCGAGGTCTTCCAACAGTGGAAGTGCTGCAGGGAAACTCAGCTCAAAGACCAGGTCGGGTTACAATCCAAAATCCTGTTTGGCATCTAGTTTTATTGGGAAACAAAGACATTTTTCAGCCTTTTCCATTTTCCATCCAGATTTTGGTTCTGTGCCCACGTTTTTTGTTTTGTTTTTTTTGTTTTTTCAAGTCTGTCATTTCTCACTCTCTCTTTCTCTCTCTCTCTCTTTCCCTCTTCCCTTCAGGTGTCCGATGAGAAATCCTGCATGCAGTTTTCCATCCAGAGGCCCACCTTACCGTCAGCGGAGACCCACCCCGAGGAGAAGCTTTATCGGCGACTGGATGTCACCACCTGGCTACGTCATCTCAACCACAATGGGCAGGTGGAGGAGGAATATAAGCTACGCAAGGTATGTCTGTGTGTGTGTGTGTGTGTCTGTGTGCACATTCATCTTCTCACAGTGCTGTGGGATCAGTTAAAAAAATAAGTCAGTATATGCATCACTTTATTCTCCTGCTATCCGTACACATTTTATTGCTTTATTTTTTCAAGTACTCACACTGAGAGTCATTTTGAAAGTGAACCCCACGGTGTGTAAGTTTCAGTTTTAATCAGCATCTCCACTCTGTAAATAATCAGAGGGTTAGTCATGGCCAGTGTCCCCCTGTGAGTCACTTCAGTAGTCTGGGATTGACTCAGCTGAAATTGTACCATCTTACTGAAATGACTCAGTGGCAGTTAGACTGTGACCAAGACATTTCCTCAGTAAACACCCGAGTGCAGAAACAGAGCAGTACTGTTTTTGCTGGACACAGAGATTAAACAGTGTTTGTTTTTTGTTTTTTTGGTTTTTTTTCTTAGGAGGTTTCGGTTTTGCAGCATTTTGCAACACTGTGTGGATGCCTTGTTTGCATACAGTGTGATGCGCTCTCACGGTTATCTATTAGAAATGATCGCCCCAGCACGTGCCCCCTGTTTGCCCTCTGAACATATGAGAACACCCCATTTGTATTTGTTCACCTCCCACTCTCCACCAGGCCATCTTCTTCGGCGGTATCGACCCATCCATCCGTGGTGAGGTGTGGCCCTTCCTGCTGCACTACTACAGCTACGACTCCACCTCCCAGGAGAGGGAGGCCTGGAGGCTGCAGAAACGCACCCACTATCATGACATCCAGCAGAGGAGGTGGGGAACATAGAAATACATATGTGTTAGTTTGTTGTTTAGAAATCTGGGGAATATCTGGCTGCTAATAAAATCTGTGCCACAAAATGAAAATTGAGTGATAAGCATCAAGATATTCCAAGGTTTATTTGAGGTAATGGAAATCAATTTATTTTAAAGAAGTCTGACAGAGACGCAGCGGTATTCTTGACACGTGAAACAGCAGATAAACTGTCACATGGCTGCAGTATCGGCTGCCAAATGCTCAGTCAGTCAAACATTAAACCATATGTGAGTCTATTGTGGCTTCTCATCGCAGGCGCTGAGCAATCAATAGGCACAATCAGGGAAGTGTTAAGGGGAGGTGCCGGGTGTGAAATAAAAGGTCTCTGGAGAAAAAACATGTCAGCGCTTATCAGATCATACTCTCTCATCGGAAGGGAAAAAAAGGCAGCTGTGGTGCACGTGGACAAGCACACGCACACACGTCACACACATCCAAGAGCCTCTATTTATCTTCACCCCTCCATCAAAAGGTTGAGTGTGCACATATTTTCACACGTTGAGCCGCTCCATCTGTAATGAATATGATAATTGGATCGGTTTCATCTCTATGGCCTATTAACATTTTGAGTACATCAGAAGGTCTTATCGAAGTCAGGTAATTAGAGCCCTTGTTCTGACTCTGATGTGGATTCCTTTAAACACCATTTGACTAGAGCAGCCACTGGGGCCACTGGTTGATCATTAGGAGCAAGGAGACATGTCTGTGGCTTTGCTCCTTCTGTCTTTCCCTTAGCTGTGATAACCAATATCTAACAAGTAAACAGACTTCTGATTAACCAAAGACTGGGTGCTACAGACATAGGTCAGCAGGCAAGCAGTGAACAGAATGAGTAAGAAGTAAAGAGAAGAATATTGAGGATACTGTCATTGTGGAAAAATGCTACAAAATCACTGAATGACAGCCCTTAGATGAGACTGTCTGTCTTTTTTCTGTAGTTAAAAACAGAAAACATTTAAAAATCACCTATATAGTTAGTTCGTTCTATACAAACACTGTCATACACAATCTGAATTTCTTCATCAGAAAGTATGGAGAGTTGGTTGGGTAACTTAGTGTCTCCATTTTTCCAGAATTTGTCATGTAACACGCTGCAGCTGGCTTGAACAGAAAGCACCTATGTTTCATTTCTGGTGTACTACTGACTAAAATTCCAAAGAGCTGTATTTTCAGTTTTGATTTTTTTGGAAGAAAAAGGGAAGTTCACTTTCGATAAATATGCTCTTTGTTCATAAATACACCTTCAGATGTTCAGACCAGGACTGCAACTAATTATTTTTTTTAGATTAATTCAATTCGGAAAATGGCCATCGCAGACATATTCAGATGTCTTATTTTGTCCAAAACCCAAAGACGTTCAGTATGAAATTAGAGAAAACGGGCAAAAAGCTCCAAATCCTCACATTGGAGATGCTGGAACCAGAGATTTTGTTTGAAAAATCTGATAAAGGATCTTCTGATATATCTTCTGCCAATACACTAATTGCTTAATTGTGTTAGGTTTATTTCAGACTGCTCATCTTGTCATTTCTATTTTGTGTTATTGAGCTAGAAAGTAATAAATCTAATTCCTAACTCAGCCTGGATGGCATCATGAATGGGAAGTCAAAACAGCTTTTAAAGAGGGATCAGTCATGTGGATGATCTGGTGCTTGTTACTGAGTTTTATGTTAATTTTATTGTACCATTGATTCGGGTTTCATCTGTGTTTCCTTGTTGATTTTTGTGTTTTCAAAACCATCTAGGGATGGACACTGCAAACAGACATAGGCTACTGATGCTGGATTGGAATGAATAAAATAAACTATTAGCACAAGGACAAAGGTAGAATCTAAAATATCAATGTTCCTATGCAAACACATTCTTGCTTAACCCTACCAGACTCAGAACTATAAAGTGTTGAAAACATGTACTGAACTCCTGAGTAGTGTCCTCCAGAGAGAGAGAGAGAAAGAGAGAGAAGAGATAGAAAGGTGGCCGGGGAGAGTCCAACGACACAAACACACGGCACTGAAACTAAACAGTTGCGTGGCGTTGCATCAGGTGTGCACTCATTATTCCTGGTGGAGCCACATGGAAAACAAACAGTGTTAATTAAATCCCCTCTGCTTGTTAGGACTTGAGTACATTAGTGCCATACACAGGATATATTGCTAATATAGTCCCTAACATTTAGAGGGATGGTTGAAGGTTTTATGGTTGTGGTATTATCCTCAGTGGAGCACTTGATGGTGAAATGCCCCCTCAGTCCACTGCCTGCCCACCCCCACATGTTTTACTTCATCTGCAGCTAAGTATTAGTTTTTTTACACCAGAGTAACATTTAAGGTAAAGATTATTTTATAATGTTTTCTTATCCTAATTACCAGGCACTCCCTTAGAGACTGTGCAGTAACAACTTTATTGAACTCACTTGCTCTCATCTTTTTAATCTATTATAACTCAGCCAGTTAACTTTGGAAACAAGTCAAGAAAACAGCTGCAGGATTCAGTGTCAGATTCACTAACTTTTCCATTTCTGCCTGGTGTTTGTGTGTTTCTTAAGACTGTCCATGAGCCCGGAGGAGCACAGTGAGTTCTGGAGGAAGGTCCAGTTCACAGTGGATAAAGATGTGGTTAGAACAGACCGCAGCAACCACTTCTTCAGAGGAGAAAATAACCCCAATGTGGAGATCATGAGGTTAGACCCACTTCTCTTCATCCCCACCCTCCTCGTCTTTTTCTTTTTTCCCCCTCTCCTGATCTCGATCTCGGTCTCTTTCACCCTCTTTCTCTCTGTCACCTTCTCTCAATCCGTCCTTATCATTCTCACTCCTCAGCCCCGACGCACAGGCATACCTATTCATTTCATATTCTGAACTCTGGGGGAGCCGCAAATGAGTTTCATGCTTTATTGACTCTGACTAAGCCGTCTGAGCACTTTTGATGCATACTCAGAGCTAATGGCTTTCTAAACGAGGAGCAAGAGGATTTAAATAGCATATTAGTTTAGTGACTCTCATCGAGGCTCCTGTTATTTGTCTAGGTATTATGTCCTATGCTGTGTCTGGGGTGGGGCGGTACCACAGCCACACACGTCCAAATGCAGAGCACTTAGCTCATGCTTCCTCTGTGATCTCACATCTATTGCACTGATGTGTCGCAGATACGTTTCTCTGGGTCATTCAGACTCAGCATTCATTTGAACCAAAAGATACTGTCATCTCCTTATCTTTTCTATCTTTAATTTTCCAAACACAAAACCACTGCAATGTCTGCTTCCTCAAAAGCATTTCCTCTTAGTTTTTCCAAATGACATCCAATATTGCACCAAAACAATAAACAAAGGATTTTCTCTTTGTTTATACAACACTTACTAATGCATGAGGACTGCCAGGGAAGTTTTCTTCAAAGTAGTATCTGTATTTAAAAAAAAGGGGGGGGGATCATTAATTATCTCCCTGGTTACCAGCGGAGTTGGCATAGCAACCGCTGAGCAGGGCTTGTCGTGTTTTTCTGGGCATTACCAGCAATGCTGAAACACATGTTGGATCATTCCGAGTGTTTGGGTGGGACCATACTTTTCAGTGGTTTGGCCGAGCTGCAGGGTCAAGAACATTTCTATTTAAGAGGCTGTCCAAAAAAAAAAACAACCAACAATTAACATGTTTATGATGCTGTATCGCCCTATCACATCAGAGGTGTTATTTACGCTGAGATGTTACCTCAGCACTAAGATGTCCCTGGCTGTTGTCTTGCCCCCAGGCGGATTCTGCTCAACTATGCAGTGTTTAATCCAGACATGGGCTACTGCCAGGGCATGTCTGACCTGGTGGCCCCCCTGCTCACAGAGATCCAGGATGAAAGCGACACCTTCTGGTGCTTTGTCGGCCTCATGGAGAACACCATCTTCATCAGCTCACCGCGGGACGAGGACATGGAGAGGCAGCTGGTAGGATGTCTCTGCATCTGCCTTTGATTTTGGCAAATGTCGGGTTGTATCATAGACGTGGAACAAAGCTGGAATTATGCTACATATGATACACATAAAGGCACCAATATACACCATCATCTCTAAGAGAAAGTAAATAAGGTTTGGATTTATCCCATGAGCTCTTTTTCACTCATTTCACAATCATTTCTGTCACTTTTCACATGTACAAAAAAGTGCAACACTATGAATGCTCTCCAGGAGAGAAAATGCCAGAAAACGTCCGCCATTATCCCAATAATTTAATGATTACTACATCTCACCCTTCTTATGACAGTGGGCTTTTCACCCTGTCTTCAAATGTGAAAAGCTATAAACACGTTTGCCCTCCAACATGATAACATCACACTTTGAATGAACTAATTCTTTTCAAGCATAACCCAAACGTCTTTGTGAACCTTCGCAGATAGTGGTGGTATGGGTAACTCTAGGTCACAGATGCTTGCATCATGCAAGCTGATTGGTTGATCCAGCATCCTGTCGGGAAGTTTTCTCTTTTTTTTTTCTTTCAAAGTTTGAGCATACATTTCAGCATAGTACTGCCTTAATACTGTTGCCCAGCTTGTCATTGTTCTGTCCATTTAGGTTCATTTAATTTTAATTTCACTCTTGATTCACAGATGGAGAGGTTTGCTAAATGTGACTGTTTCATAGTGGACACATACTAGTATATATTACATGTATTACATATATATATATATTATACCCCCACTCTCTACAAGCATAAAAGAAACAGACATGAGAATGTCCGAATGACATCTGTGTACGTTCACACACATGCAGCCCACAGAAGAATAATTCCAGCCTAAGAATACTAAAAATATCACTAGAAACTGTGTTTGTAAGACTGGTGAGTACCCTCTCTGACCTGCCCTCAGATGTACCTGCGGGAGCTGCTGCGTCTCATGCTGCCCCGCTTCCACCAGCACCTGACCAGACTCGGGGAGGACGGCCTCCAGCTGCTCTTCTGCCACCGCTGGATCCTGCTCTGCTTCAAACGAGAGTTCCCCGACACCGAGGCTCTGCGCATGTGGGAGGCCTGCTGGGCACACTACCAGGTCAGGGCAAAGTCTGCACAGCTCCTTTGCATACACCAGTTTTGAAAAAACAAACAAAAAACTTTGCATATATGAGTGCACGTGGGCGTTTGGCAGTGTGCGATTTCACTGCAATACCAAGTTTTAGATGATTTTTTCAAGATGTTGAAATGAATTATTAAAACAGAAAGAATCCTTGCTCCTTCTTTTAAAGCCTGTCACTACAGAATATTGTAATCCTGTTAAATGCCTTTAAAGTGTCATATTACTTCCTCGTAGTCTTGGTCTTGACAGCTTTTAAGGATTCAATTCAACAGTGATTAGATTTTTTTCAGTAAAGATTTAATATATAAAATCCCACATTCAGATCATATCCAGTCTAATTTTATCAATTAAACAGCTTTTTAAAATGCAAACTCTGCAAAATAAGCAAACTGTTAATATAAATGAACCACATGGAGTTTACACTGCAAGGCACTCAAGTTGACTTTTCAACCTCAAATTAATGTAATGCATGTTTCTGCCCTCCCCACTGTCGTGTACGTGGGCCCAGTAAACTGTGTGTGTCGTGTTTGCTGCCAGGACACAGAGTTTAACACCTCTCCTTGCTGAGGCGGGGTCAAATATCAGTCTCTCTGCTTTGCGCCATCTGTTCAGGCTCTCACTAAATGTTCTGATCTTCAGCTACAGGTGGTGATAGAAGAGATAACAGAGTGAAACCTTGGTTTAGACAGTTGAGTGTTTTCCGGATCAAACAAGAGCAAGATTTTCTGATTGATATTTGTTTTTTCTCTGAAAGGAAGGCATCAAGTAGTATTGTATCATGATCTTGACTGCTCTTTGTTATCTGATGTTGGCAATGGTTAGACTAGCTGACACTTTTTATTACGTACTGTTGATAGGAGCATTTTGGAATCAAACTGTCAGCTTTTTCGTGATGAAATTCATTTGTCTGTGATGTAAAATATTGATGCAATATATAACTCTGGGTACATTACTAGTGATGAAAGGTGAACAGTGAGAAGATCTTTCAATTAGCAAGACACAATGACAGATATTTAAGAGATGATGAGATGAGTTAATCATTTAAACAATAAGAGGGGCCTGTGGATTATTTGATTATTTATACAAATAAGCTCAAAATATATGCACATATACTCATCATGTCCTGTCTTTCTCAGAATGAGCCCTTAATTCACCCTCCATCTTTAAACTTACATTTTCAATTACTATAACCTCCCAATTTGTATTTTCCTTGAACTGGATTTCAATGTTAATTTGAATTTTGTGTGCATATCTATTTGTGTCTTTTTGTTCTGTGTAACCTTCACACTGTTCCCTGCAGCAAGGGCATGACTAAATACTCCAGAGATCTGAGACTGTGTTGTCATTGGACTGTAGGCCTCAAAAAGCTTATTATTTGCAGATATGCCTGCATTTGTCTTCAATTATTGACCTCCTCCCTGCCCTCTTTCTTTCTCTTTATAGACTGACTATTTCCACCTGTTCCTGTGTGTGGCCATCATTGTTCTCTACGGGGAGGATGTGACAGAGCAGCAGCTCGCCACCGACCAAATGTTGCTCCACTTCAGCAACCTCTCCATGCACATGAATGGAGAACTGGTGCTACGCAAGGTATCACAGAAAAAAAAAAAATCATGTCATGTCCTGACATACAACGATATGTTTAATGATTTTTTTCTGCACTTCTGTAGACCCAAAGTGCATTGGTATCCTTTCTTCTTTTTATAATAATGCTCGTTTTATGATCATGCTCATGACAATTCCTCCGCAATTACTATACATTTAATTCAAACCAGTGTTGTGTTTGCATGAGGATGCTGCAGCAAAGCAGCTCTGATATACCATAACCTGTCCGGAGAGGCCTTGAGGTGCTAAGTGGTGTGCTGCCATGCCATGCAGAGGATTTATGATCTGCATCCCTGCTACTGTGTCCGTGCCTGCTTCCTCATGTTTATGGATGCTGTGTTAGTAGTGCTGCAACCACAGGCAGTGAGTTCATGTTAGCATGCACAACGCATAACTCCCCTTTTTGCTGCCTGAGATTTTGTATCCAACGTTTCAAGAGCAGGCGGAGCGGCTTCGTAGCTTTAGGTAACACAGCGCAATGCTGACCTTGGCAGCATTTTGTTTTCTTGTAGCTGGCAGTCCAGGCTCTTGATGTGTTTTAATCCACTAAGTCTTGATATCTGCAGCTAACTGTTTTGTATTCACTTGTTTCTCATCAGTCCAAAGCTCCTCTCACCTTTCTAAATTTAGCGATTTTTAGTTCACCTTGCCACTTTTCGTCCTGCTCTCCCAGGCCCGCAGCCTTCTCTACCAGTTCCGCCTCCTACCCAGGATCCCGTGCAGCCTGCACGACCTTTGTAAACTGTGTGGCCCCGGGATGTGGGACAGCCGCTACATCCCCACTGTGGAGTGTTCGGGCGAGCACCCAGACTCACAGAGCTGCCCCTATGGAGGCACCTCCACCCCTCAGCCCTCCTCGCCCTCCCCGTCATCCACGCCCTCGCCTTCACCAAACCCCACCCCCACACCTCCACCGGAGGGCAAGAAAGGATCCAAAACCCGGGACATTTTCACCTTCCGGAAACAGTCCTGAGTTGGAGACTGTGGCGTAGCTTTTTGCTGGTCTTGGCTCATGTTATAGCACAGCAAAGGTTTGGATCCATCTGCTGGATTCCTGAACTATTTGCTGCCCTCTGACTCTTCTCTCCACAGACCCTGCTTCTAGTTTCACTATCTTAATGAGGATTCTTTTTGTCACTTGATCCTTTCATGTGGTGCAATGTGGAACACTGCCTTACCAGAATGTTATTTGCGACGCTCAGTGTCATGTGAATCTGCGATGAGGGTGGTTTGCTGTTGGACAGGCTTGGGGTCAAGAAGCTGCTTTCCTCTCAGAGCAGAACGGACAATCACCAGCCACTATGTTGGTCTGGAGCTACTTCAGGTTCTTGTTTGCTGCTGGCTTGGCATACTTCCATGGGCTTTGTGGGCAGAGGGGGGGTCACATCAGGGTCTGAGGCAACCGGCCTGAATTCTCTCTGACTCTGACCACGGGTCAAATGAAACTGGGAGATCTGGGTCCGGGAAGTGTGTGACTCAACTAGACTTTAAAATGTTCCTGTGTCTCGCCAATGAATACCAGTAAATACCGAAACGGTGCATATCTCTCAAGTCTGAGTGAGGACATTTTAACACGCAGAACCAAACCTTTGGTGCTGAATAAAGCAAGGTCAACCCCGTAGAAATAGGATTATAATGAATCATTACTGGTACATCCGAGTGATCAGTTTCTAATCATATTCTTCCAAGCAAACAAGCAATGTTTGCGTCGCGATATCAGCAGTTACAAATATTTCATAGCAATATTATATCCTTGCATGAGCAATTCTTTCCATATAGAGGGCACAACATGTTTGCTGGAAACCACGTAAGCCCCAAACAGAGGTAAGAATGTGTTTACATGACAAACACTCACACCATGACAGGGCTCCGCCGCGTATTTCCTCATCAGACTGTGGTGAGGAACAATCTCAATTTCTGTTAAAATGGTGTTTCCCGACAAACAGGAGGAAGTTAGCCATATGTTTCTTCAGATGGAAGTCAGACACGGTCGTTCGTGTGTTACCTGTCGAGCAATATGCAGCCTCGCTGCTTACACATGAGCACCATAAGTTATGAAATGAGTTTCCTGTCTGAGGATTTGGATTGATATGACAGCACCGTCTGCCAAAGAGAGTGTAGATCATGTTTTATCTCGACAGAGAAATTGATGGCCTTCTAGTTTACTTGAAGTTTTATCTTATGTGTTGAACCACGTCTAGGCAGGGCTGTGAAAAATTGCAGTGTTTTGTTTTTTTTTCTTCCTTGTCCAGTTTATCACTCCTCACCTGAAAATGAATACAAAGTAATTATCAACACCTCCAATAATCAGTCCCATGAATGTATCTGTTTTTGCTTCCTCTCATTGACTTGATGAAACTCTTGTAGGTATGTACAAAGTGTGTATGAGTGTGTATATAAACTGGAGGACTCTAAAACATCTGGTAATGAGTTGGAGAGCAAATATAGAAGGCCTCCTCTCTGACCGGTCTCTCGCGAATTATAGTAGCCACGCGAAGCGGGGAGATGCAGGGTAGAGGAAAGGAGAAAGAAGAGAGAGAAAGCTGGCCGCTTGGACTTCTTAGAGAGAAAACACACACACACACACACACAAGAGAGATGATGAGGAAAGGGATGATTTAGGCCTTCATACAGGGATATATCGTGATCTGCATCTTGCCTCTGTGATTTGCAAGTCCCAGATGTAAAGATGGCACTCGAAGGCTTCTCACCCCCAAGAGTTTCATCAGTGACACTCCTGGGGGTGAAGACATCTCTGGTGCTAAATGCAACATTAATCTCTCTCAATCAGCCCTCTGCCACTCTCTTTGCCTCACACTCTCTCTTTTGGCATCTCGCACTCTCACTCAGCAAGCAGTCTCAGCAAATGACATCCATAACTGCTCCTTTTCCCTATTATTTATCATGTGCAGCTGCTCGCTGGAAATGCCTGCAGAGTTTTGAAGATTGGGTAGCTGCGCTGAAATGAGCTAAGTAAGAGATGCACGATGGGATAATCAAACTCTCTCTGTGCGTGTGTGTGTGTGTGTGTGTGTGTGTGTGTGTGTGTGTGTGTGCGCCATGGCGCCCATGAGATCCTCATGAATTTTATTAAAGTCTTCAAAGAAATCACATTGTCTGCACAGGCACTGTAAGTCACAAGCTTAATTAATGACTACTCCTATTTAAAGGGGTTGTGACCAGTCAACACTGAATGTACAATGTTGCTGTTGAGCTCCACATGACATGTTGATATGACTGCACACATCACAGAAAAAAGAGCCTATTCTTATTCTTGGTAATAATATAAAAAAAATTATGGTCATACTTTCGTGAAACATCTCTAGAAAATGTTTTACAGTACCATCACCACTACTTTTTGTCATTAAACACTGCTGAAGTAATAGCATAAAGTCTATGTTTTTGTTTTTTGTTTTTTTTTATCAAAGTATGTGCAGCAAGCTTAACATGCAAATGCTTACTATCTAAATATTAGATTATCCTAAGTCATAAATTGTGATGCATTAATAGTAAAACAAAAACAAAAAACAAAAAAAAAAGTGACTCAGTAATAAAGAAAGTATGAGAAATTATTCAGGGGCGTATGGTTAAAAAATCTAAATGATGAAACATACACTAATCTAAATAAGATACATAAATGTCTTAATAGTTTTAATACCTTTTAATACCCACAATACAATAATCACACTTAAGGCATCAATGTGCCCCTGGGCCAGAGCCCTATATGTTGTTGTTGAAAAATATGCAAAACAATCCCAAAGAGAAACAAAACAACCACAAAGAGATGCAAAATGACCTCAGAGAGTAGCGAAACAACCGCAAAGAGAAACAACAATACCACAAAAGATTGAGGATGACTGTAAAGAGATGCCAAATTATCATAAAGAGATTGTCATTTTGTGTCTCTCTCAGTCTGTCATGTATTAGAGGAGTGGATGGCCTCTTACCTGTTTGTGCCCATGTGCTCATTTTCTCATAATCCATCCATCATGAGAAAATACACAAGGTACTGGCCATATCAGACCAGTTAAGATCATATCAGTATTGAAAAAAAGGGAACAACAATGTTAAACAAGCTTAACAATAATGCCTATTCTACTGTGTTACATGATTGTCTGGATTGTTAACCAGTTTTACAAGAATGAGTGGGAAGAAGCTGCGAAAGAGTTGCCAACTTCCTGAAATTGTTTACCTGGCCTTCCAGCAGCATTATATCAGTAACTGAAACATGAGAGAGGAAAACACTGCTGCGTTAGTGCAAAGCTAATTCATTTATCCAAACTAGCTCCACATCAGTTTGGCAAGAAGATTTAACTAGGAAGGAAAAAAATCTCCCAAACAAGCTTGTTTTTTTGCTTTGTGCTGTAGAAAAAAATGACTGATGCACAGGTCATGCACAGACGTTACAGATAGAAAATAGTGGATAACCTTAAATACCTCAAATAATGCTAGTATGCTTCCTCAAGTTTGCACCGAAACTTAGATTTTTCTATGCCTAGTACTATTCTTTAAGCCTAGATAAGGACACAAGCAATATCCTTTGCAAATTCTCTCCTGCAGTGCATGGGATTTTTCTTAAAAACCATTGCAGTGCTGATTAAATACTTTTGAAAACATCACATTTTCATCAGTGGCATTTCTGTCTGCAGCTGTATGTACTTCTGCTTGTAGAAATAAACTGGTTTCACTTGCAAAGTAGCTAATTTGCTAGATTCTGAGCTGTCAACCACTGAAAGAATGTGTAGAGAAGACAGGAAAAAATGTTTCATGCAGTTGCAGTAACATTGAATGCTTTACTTTCTAAATATCAAAAATACACTTGACCAGCTGTAGTTCTTCCAAGCCAAAGCGCTCACGCTCTTATGTTCCTCTAAGCAGCTATGAAGTGAGATGTTGTTTTTCAGTTTGCCTTCTTTAAACTCTGCAAAGATGAAAAAAGATGAGGTGTGAATTCTGCCTCACAGGGGATTTCCTTTCCAGGTTTCTGACAAACAATACAAGGCCTCCCATGAGAACAGGCAGCAGAGGCAGACGATGCATTTCCCAGAGTTTAACCCTAAACGATCTAGTACAGTCTTATCAGCCTCTGTTGTTTGTTGTGGCTGACAATTTGTATGTGTGTGTGCTCAGGCATTTGCCAGCGATCAACTGACTGTCACGGACAGCTGTGGAGATAGCATCACACGGCATCGTCAGGTGGCTGGTTCCCTCGAATGAGAGGAAAGGACTCAGGCTGACAGTCGTCTTTGGGGAATGGCTCTGGCAGTGCAGGTATTCTGATTTAGTCACTCAGAGTGGTTCCAGGAAATCAAAATTTCAACCAATTTTCTGTGGAAAAACCCGAGGATATTATGAGTGTATTTTTTGGCCAGGGTTGAACATACTTCTACAGCATCCAGTGACTAAACAGTCAGGAGTTTTTCCCTCCCCAGTGACGTCTGAATCTCCCTTTCACTTCTCCTTGTCTTTTTGTTTGAACTCCTCACTATATTAACCATGTTGATTAATGCGAGACATGGTCGGGATGAGTATAATGGGTTTCAAAAGGAAAATGAGTTGGAAATTACCTTAACCTTTACCACGAGATCGCCCAGGGACCCAGTCCATTGTAAGCAATTCTCTACTGTACTTATTCTGCTATCCAGAGACCCCGCTGCCTCTGATGTGGGGGCCTCCCTGCCTGCAATTACAACCCATTAGCCCGTGATTGATAGCTTCTCTGAGGGCTAATGCATTTCTATAGCAGAAAACAAGATAAAGGGAAAATGACAATAAATACATAAATGAATAAAATGCCACTTCTCATTACTCAAATCTTTGGCCTCCTTGCATCACTTGAGTAACTAATGCAGTTTTTATCCACAGAAAAAAGCTAAATTACTGTACATGGATGACAGTGCAATGCACGGACCCACTGAACATCATAAAAACTGTATCATGCTGCTTGCCTGGGAACTGCAGCACTCGTTGGAGGCACTTTGCTTATTTCTACACAGCATTAGATTAGAGAACTTTTACTGCATCATTATTATTGATACCATCTGTGGTTTAACAGTAAGACAAAAGTCTGTGTGTGTGTGTGGGGGGGGGGGGTGATATGCCCGACCTGTTGTCCTCAGGATGTTTCAGCCTCACACTGCTAGCTACGGTATCACAAGCAGCACACACACTATCAGTAACCTACGCAAAGCACTTGAGCTTTGTGGAGGCTCTTTGTGTCAGTTGTGTAGTACTCAAATACTCATCCCGTGCGCTATCAGTCTTTGCATGTGCATCACACTAAAACCTGCCTGTGCCTACATGTGTTATTGCTTCCAAGAAAGCCCCCCCCCCTCGAGGCAGCAGCTTGTTGAATTACAGCCCCCCCCCCACCCCACCCACCTCTGACTGAGTGACAGTGTGGGGCCACTCTCCTGTTGTGAGCCCGGCATTGAACGCCGGGTTATTGCCCCCTAATTTTCAATTACAGGGCTCGGCTTCCACACCTGGAGCAGGCCAGGCTGGGAATGAGCTTTAGCCCATTAGGACGGACCTCCGGCTGGGCTGTTTATGGAGGGGGCTGGGCTCTACCCTCTGGAGGTGTTAATGGGCCTTCCAGGGATACAGTCGCCAGCCTGATCCATCAGAGTGTCTGATAACAGTAAAAAGACGGCAGCTTCATGCTGCATTACTGTTGGGATTTCAGTGTTTATTACTGGTATAGCTAGATACACTGAATACGCAGATTTCCACATGTTCCTCTTTCATGTTCTAACATGAATTTCCGGAGACAAGTCCAACATCCACGTTTTCTCATTGAGACATTTTTTTTAGTAGATGACACTGCAATTAGTGCAACTAATCATCAGTGTGACTCAGCATTACTTTGAAATCCATGTGATACAATGGCTTATAATGCACAATAACGGGAAACTTCAGCAATTTTACTTGACACATCAGTCAAGTGACATGAATTTTTTTTTGTGGAAATCTGGCATCACCCGGCAGTTTAAATGACCTTTTGTTTACCACACAGGTTTACAGGTGAGAAATCTGGGGCCATTACCTTCTGAATTTACCCAGGAAGGCCCATTAAGGAAGTATGAAAACCATGCCCCACTGCAGCAGACTTTTAACAGCTTAAGAAGGAATCTGGTTTCTGAATGATTGCCTCATTGCTCTGTTGAAGTTCTCATCCAGCTCTGCTTTAATTTGCCAGCTTCAGACCAAAAATGCAGTTTTCAATGTAGTATATTCAGGAAAGGTGCAACACTGAAATAAAACTACTATAATGCAATCATACAGACTCTACTATTCATGTAGCATGTCATTTGCTTGTAGCTGCTGATATTTTTTTATGTACGAAGTGATGGAGTATGACAGAAGACAGGCACAGATCACTGCTTTCAGAGTGAAGGATACAGCCACCTGTATCCTCCTTTCTCTTCTCTCTATTCATGTATGAAGGCGCACAAAAATAGATGTCTTTTCACCCTTGAATGCAAATAGATTGACTTTGCCTCTTATCATTACAATAGTCGCTCTTTCAAGCCCGTCTCGTCTCTGCTCTATTCAACTGTTAGTGGCGTTTAGGTGAAGGAGTCAGCTTATGGCAGCCATGCACTATATTGTACAGAAGATTGAAATGAAAATGAGGCATTTCTCAGAATAGCTGCAGGCAAATGGGGGTGGGGTGGGGGGGGCTGGTAGTCGGAGGATTGAGGGTGACAGGGGTGAAGATATATGTTATGACTTTCTGTGTATTTTAGAGCTCGCGGGTTGTTGCTGAGTCTTTGCCATGCTGAATGCTTCTGAGATATGTCACAGGTGCTATGATGGATTGGAGAGCGCGGTATGTGCCGCGTTAACTTTGCAATTGGTTTACATTGTGCAAGCGTGAGAGAGACACAGACACACAGAGCATGCAGGAGTGTGTGTGTGTATTTTAGATTCCCTCCCATCAGTCTTCCTGCTGGTGCGTGTGTGTTTGCATTTCTTGGTAGAAGCAGAACAAGGGAGGAAATGAATAACTAAGACACAGCTTAGCATTTATTCTCTCTTATTAGAAAAACTCTATGATTCATAGAAGTTTGAAAAAATGCTTTTTGCATTACAGTGCATTACTTTTTTTTTTTTTTTTTGATGTACATGGCCTTTCATGTTTATGCCAAAAATTAAATGACTTATCATATATAAGCCTTTTTTAACAGGATGAAATCAGAATCAATCAACACAATGCTTCTTTGTGCTTCTACGTTGGTAACATTTGTTCATAGTTTTTAAAGCGTTAGCGTCAACAAATCCCATGAAAAGACCAAAACCAATGATCTGATTCTTTTGGTATTATCTGTGTATCTGAAGTGGGATAAAACTTTACTCCTCTGTGTGATATTTGTCCGTCATTGTCCAGAAGCTAATAAATATCAGTGATTAGTGAGCTACACTTTGGCACTGGGTGTTCTTTCATCATGAATTACATTATGAATGTGGGCACTGTAGTTTATTTTGACTTAATCCCATGTACACCATCCTGGTGCTGTAAAAATCACCAGAGCACCAAATCTGTATTCATCCCCAGCTGAAAATAGTCCCAAACAAATTGAGTTTTGTTTGAGTAACGTTTGCTAAAAACTACAGTGCCCAGCTGTTGGAGAAAATTACTTTTTAAAATTAAACAATATGTTTATGAGCTATTTTTAAATGGGCTTAGTGCTCAGTGCCACAGACAGAATTGGAAATTTAGAAACAAATGAGAGCGAGAACATTGTTGGTTTTCATCTTTTCATAGGATTTGTTGACAATAAGAAACAGAGTGAAATAACATATGGCTGCAATAAGAGATAATTGAGCATCATTTGATGTAAGCTTCCATTAAAACAAAAAAAAAGGGTAGAATAAAAACAGCTGTTCTTTTATAAGCAGGACAAAACATTTTCACTGTCATTACAATCAGCCATTGCTGATACAATTCCAAATTTGGAGCTATAAGTCATCCTGACAACCATTAGCGATGTTGCCATGATGTGTCCGCACACACTTGGTGCATTAAGCCTCCGTGCTGTCCCCTGTTGTGCTTCACTGGGGCCGTGGGATATGTGCAATGACGCAAGCTCCCGTCTCTCTTGGGCAGCCATGCAGGTAAATAAACTGGTGATTGTGTGCTGAGGGAGGACATCACGTGCACAGATGAGAAAGCCTGTTGATTACTGATCGGTTTGCCGAGCTAATAATACTCCATGTCCTGACTTTCAGCCTCAGGATGAGCTCTGGATCAATCTTTAATACGGTGACTGAGATACAAATTCAGTATTGACCTGCAGGAAAATTCTCCTCCAACCAGTATCATTTATTTGTACTCAATTGCAACCACATGTGCTTGGCAGCCAGTCATTGATTTCAGTATAGAAGATGATGAAAATCTCCTCTCACATTAATTACTGATCAATTTCAAGAAATTGAAAGCTCTCCTGTTTTTTAATATTTAAAAACATCTCACTTGGTGCTCTTTTTAGGATGCTCCTTCATTATCAAATCCACTTCATGATTTGGTTTGGTTTGTCCAAGGGATCACACACACACACACACACACACTATTACCACAAAATGTTTAAATTGTTTGCCTGTTGCTTATAGCCTTTTTGTTCTTGTTACAAAGTCTCTATGCTAAAGCTAAGTAACGTTAAGATTAACGTTAGTAAAACAGTGAAGAGATTAGGAGAGGGACAAGTTTTCTTTCGGTTGATACTTTGGAGTAGACTGGTCTATTTTTGGCTGATGGTTTCTTGGTTTAATGTGTTTGCTCCCCCTGATGAAATGAAATTCTTTTCTTTTTTTTTCTTACAAAGAAGAGAAAAGTAAGACATTACCGCTTGTGATCGAGTAACTTCAGCCAGTCTTTTGGAATGGCCAGCTGCTCCTTGTTTTGACCAATAAAAGCCTGGCTGCCAGCCCATGTATAAACTAGGTCAAAAAATTGTTTGCACTTGCCATGGACATGATTGATTGATTTCTGTCACTCAAGATAGTTAACTCACGAGCATAGGTTTGCTGCCTACACATAGGTTCTATAGTACAGTCAAATAACCATCTTGATTTACCATAACACAACTCTTATAACACTATGGCTTACACAGGCCTCAGGTCCTAGTGATTCTTCATAGTAGTAGAAATGATTTGAAGATGAGTGGACGATAACATTCAAGAAAGTCATTTAACAGAAATTGCAACTGCGTACAAGCAGATAGAGATCATCAAGTTTAAATAAACAGTGAGGGGTTATTATTAAAGGTGGGTCTGCATTACTCATCAAATCAATTTCTTAACTTTTAGCTTTTTAATATCCTCAAATATGTGATCTGGGGCTGACCACTTCCTCTGGTTGAAATTACAAAATGTACCCATAATCCTTCTCATGCTAGTGTAGCCAGATAAAAGTATCAAATCACCTGTTAAAAGGCACCAGAATACAGGAAATGACATCTACCCTGATGAAAATTTTCAGACGGAGGACCTATTTTCCCACCCACAATGATTCACTTCATGCCACTGATTCTCAGCGAGTCTGTGGCACTGACACATCTCACCTTGGTCAGAGGATCGTGATATCTCTTTTGTGTTGGATCAGTATTAAAGTAACATGAATCATATCAATCTTTGTTTATGTCTTTAGACTCTCTGTGGCTTCCCAGCAGACAGTCAGAGCCCCGTGTAGTCATCCTTAACTGCGAACAGCACAGCTTTATGTGTTTTTCTACCTTATTTATTTGCGAGACCTCGATGTTTGTTTTTACCTCGACTAAGGGCTGAAATATGTTGATGTCTGAAATGTGTGTAAATAAGCTATGTGTCATAACCACCACTGAGTTTTGAATTCTTTCTGGTCCTTTTGATCCATTTAGGGCCAATGCAACCTTTTTTTAACCTTTTACATGCATTCCTCACTTGTGCCACGTGTTTGTCTGTGAAAACTCTCATTCTTCTCTGTTGAGAATGCTTGTGTTAAGAAAGGTAGGTAGGTGGTAGGTGGGAACACACACACACACACACACACACACACACATCAGGGTTCTCATTAAGACAATAGCTGCCATTTCCGACAATATACCAATTAGAGTGTATCCTGTGCTAACAAAGTGCTTCGTTGGGGGCTCAGTTCCTCCCATTCTCAAATCCAAATCTTTGTCACCTCAAATGAAAAGCACTTGTAACATCACAAGGCCTATCCACCATTATCCCTCTTTACCATTATTCATCTCCAGTAAGCGCCGCAGCTCCCCTCAGGGCGACAAGGCGAGGTTTGATGCAATTCAATCCTAATCAGACACTGTTTGCCTGTTTTTTCTGGGTTGGCTGTTAATGTTCTCTCACGACGTGAAAGGCGCTGCGCCTCAGGCATGGCTGACTGTGACAGGGGGGCCCCCGCGAGGGACCCCATGGCCGCTCCGCGGGGAGGAGTTCCTAATCCAGGATTATTCTCCCAGACCCGCAGCCAGCTGGATTAGGGGATAGTCAGTGGAAAAGGGCACCGTCAGCACTCTTTCCTTAGCAGCTCAGTGGATTAAACCGCCGAGCTGCCTGCGAAGTGCAGAGAGGGAACAGCGAGCCTCGCCGGTCCCCTCACAGCTTACACAGCAGCACCATACATGGAGATGGAAAAAAGGAGATGGTTGAGTGCACACTCATACTGGATGAAGAGTTGATTTTTCCATTCTTGACTTGGGGGTGTGCTCAAATATGGTGTCGGGCGATAATGGTCCCCTTTACAGGTGGATGGTGCTGAGCTAAATTGAGGAAAAGGACATTTAAATAAAAAACACATTCACAGTTACCTCTGCAGTGAAATCCATATCTCACAGCCGTGTGTGTGTGTGTGTTTGCGGGCCGTGCAGCCTGACAGACGACAGCTTCCATACAGCTGCAACCTGCCATCCCTCATTAGAGAGATTATCTACATTACAGTCACAGTGTGGGTGTGCGTTTATACATTATACAGTGTCTTGTGTGTGAGAGCAAATGGGGGGTTGAGAGCAGCTACTGGTTGCATTTGTATATCTTATGTTTTCATTGTGGTTTGTGTGTGTGAAAGCTGAGTGCACGGCATCAGCAGCAGCAGCAGCAGCAGCAGCAGCAGTGTCAGATACCCCAGCTAGTTTCTCCAGCCAGTAATCAGCTACTATTGATTGTGAAGCAGTCAATGAGAGTAAAGTCTCAATGTGCCCTCAAAGCTGCTGCGGATGGATCGATCGCAGGCCTGGCTGCTGAGCCTTTGTGCGACCGGCACAACGGAATGCGCGAGGCAGTGTGCAGTGTTTGCTTTCCTCGATAAGAGGAAAAGAACATCTTATTTGGAATTTCTGTTCATTGTTGATCTTTTTTTTTTCTGCAAGAAGCTGCAATGTTAGCTCAGCTTGATCTTTTCTTCTCTCACTCGTTATTTTAAATTTTTAATGCAATTTGTTTATCTCTGTGCACTGTATGTGCTCATCCATGAGACTGTGATGCATGCAACCGCATTACCTCCCTATCAAAACCACATCCTATCAACTTAATGCCGAGAGAGAGGCCATATTGAAATTGCCAGGTGCCTAATTTGCTCTTTGTCGCACATAATTGAAACCACTCATCCCTCCCCCCACCAAAAGGGAGAAAGAGAGAGGAGAGAGAGAGAGAGAGAGATGACGCCACGGGTTGTTTGAAAAGAGTCCTTCAAACAGGATAAAAATGACTGGTTGACCCTGAGTTTATCCTCGCTGTTTTAGGATAACAACGGGTTTGAACTACGGCCAGCAAGGACAAAATAAACGCGAAGAGGGTTTCGGTAAAGTGCTCACGGAAAAGAAAAAGCTGTGAAATTTGAATTCCAGAGTCTGAGACAAGGTGAGAGGTAAATAGGAAAAGACGAACATTTTGAACATTTTTCAAGTGGAGGAACACGAGGTGAAATTCAGTTTCTGCGCTGTTGAATATCACCGTTGGTTTTGAATGCTGAGAGATGAAGCAGTTCCTATAACTACTTCTTCACCAATTATCTGATCATCACCGCTTCGCTTTTTTTTGTGTTTTTTTCAGTCATGATAAAACATCTTCCCGCGGTTTTTATGCGACTATAATGCGTCCCTTTTTTCGCTGTCGGCAATCGAAATCCTCTCAGCGAACAGACGTTTGATTTACCTGTACCTCGAATGTCACAGGTGAACAAGTGCAAAGGAGCTCACCTGAGCGCATTCCTGAGAGGGCACGAGGACCGGGGCAGCGACGACGCTGTAAATATTTCTGGTTTATAAAGAAGAAGATAAGATTATACGGAAAGACAACATTTAGCTGTGGCTTTTTTTTCTTTTCTTTCTTTTTTTCTTTTCTTTTTTTTTTGGAGGTTTTGTGTGTGATAAGTTCTCAAGATGATCGCAATTAGCCAGGTGCTTCTGGCAAAAAAAAAATTTAAAAAGCAAGGCAACAACACACGCGGCTTCCTCAGAAACTACTTAGCTAGATTGAAAAACATTTTTGCCAGCAAACGAATGGTTTCTAATTCCTCAAATCATCATTTGATGTGCAACCTGAGCGCTGTCAATTTAATAAAACACCCATCTTCCTACGCGCTCGCATGCCAAGGTTTCACTTTAGAGTATTAGTCATATGATTAAAGCCCTCCTTGAGATAAAGTCTGCTGGATTTCGAAGATACTAACATATTCAGGTTTGTATTATATCGATTGCGAACGACCACGCCGACAAAGCTGACTCCAGAGATTTCTAAATGATGATCTCTGTCTTGACGCAGACTCCAGGCGTCCCTCACGTCAGTTTAAACAGAAAATAAGACATAATTTGTATTTTGGGTACCTGGTGGGTAAACAGAGCTGACAGTCATTACTCACAGCCCAACAATTTGCTCTGTAATGCCATGCCAGACCTCCACGTTTTACATTTGCACTTGATTCGATAAGATCTTTCTAAAGACAAATAATGTTTGAGGAAACGACGACTCCTTTATCAAAAGCTCGTTTTGTTTGTCACAAAACTTAAATTCTCTCCCTCTCTTTCTGTGAGCCGTCTCTCTCTCCTCTCTCTCTGCCTCTTCTTTTTCATGTTGTTGCTAGGGAAGCAGGCGTATGCGCCCCTGGCCGCGGCTGAAGGCACAGGAAAAACAGGAATAGGGCGAAAATACGAAGCTTCAGTCGACTGCGTTTAGAGCCGACGCAGCCTTTAACCCTCCTGCACCCATTTCAAGACCCAAACTCGAGAATTAATGAGTGTAAATGCCATATTTCGCCGCTTTCTGTCCATTACCTTATATGGCAGGGCAGAGATATATCGTGCCTGTATTTAGGGCTGGCTGCTGCTGCTCTGCTTGGAGGCTCTGTTTTTAACCCTTGTGGTGCTGGAATTATTTTTGAGCAAGAAAAGCATCGGGGTTTTTGGGGGTTTGTTTAACTCTTTTGTGCTGTTTATGCGACAAATGCGAACGAATTGCGCCGTTTGGGTGTAGATCGTGTGTACATCACAATTTATGCACCAAAAAACAGGCATTTTTACGCACGGACCATGTTTTCCTTATGTTTCTAATTAAGTCCCCATAAATTGGTGACTTATCGTGGGTGACATTACAGCACAGAGTACACACTCATTGGTGATGTGGTTTATGCTGTTGATTTAAATTGTCATGATGCATGATAGACGATAGACTCATCATTGCCACCATTACCAGGCTGTAATGGTGATTTTTTGGGGCAAGCTTTCTACAGCCTGGCAGAGAGCCATTAAAAGCTTGCCACAGGTAGGTTGAAGGTTGCGACACCAACCCTCTGCTGTGTGTCACCACGGCAGTTGAGTCCAGAGGACATGGCACTGAACAATGATCAGAGGGGTGAGTGTGTGTGCCTGTGTGTGTGTGTGTGTGTGTGACCATATTTGCACGGAGCAGATCGAACCTTGAAGCCTCCACCGTCTTTAAGGGGATTGAAAATAAAAGGGGAAGTTATTTTTTCATCAGCGCGTCAGCCCAGTCAGAGTGGGATAGACAGAAGCCGGGTGACACGCTGCTACTTTTAACCCTCACAGACAGCTTTGTTCGCCTGATACGATGACAAAAATTAAATTCTGGCCCGCCAGGTGAAGATTCGCAGCGTTGAAAATGTCTCGCGCCTGTGCCTGTTGTGCCCGTGTTTAAACGGCGGCGCTGACGTTCACCGTAAATGCACACACTATTACTTACATCCACACATGAACTGCACTGAATAAAACTCATCCATCCAAAGTGTTTCTGTCTCATGCACAGTACATATCACATGGTGGAGGAAGAAGGGGTTCTCCTCCACCCTCCAGCCTCGTTATCTAACAAAACAATATAAAACTGCACGAGCGATTTTATTCGTGCGCTGTGACAGTAACGCGTGACTGATTTGAATTCCACATTATCCCTCCCTGCAGTCCCGCACGCACGGGATTAAAACCAACCTCTGCAGTAAGGTCCCCTCCTCTTCCTTCCTCCTCCCTCCTCCCCTCCTGACGTCATGCCACCGAGCCGAAGCTATTGCACGAAAAGAGCTGCTCGCAGCCGCACCACTGTGAATATCTCTATGCTCGCTCTGCCAGTGCTGTGGAGTGTGCAAACGGAGGGGGAGAGAGAGAGAGAGAGAGAGAGAGAGAGAGAGAAGAGAGAGAGAGAGAGAGAGGAGGAGAGGTGGAGGGAATACAGTTGGATTTTTTGGATACAACTGGAAAACTACCAAGCGCGCACAGCACGCACCGAGCGGAAGGGCAACATCGACGGTGCGTAGCCAACATTTTTCACCTACTACCCCTTAACTACCTCTCCCACCCCCCGTCCTCCTCCTCCTCCTCCTTCCCCCCTTTGCGATCGGATTCAGGCGAGAATATGGAGCTGCCTGCCGCCGGAGAGCACGTCTTTGCGGTGGAGGGCATCGAAAAGAAGCGCATCCGCAAGGTAACAGAGAGCGAGCATGTCTGTATTTTTCATTAATTTTTTGCTTCGGACGTTGAAATTGAGTATTTGACATGGAAAAAAAATTCTCCTCCACCATCACAGGGCAAGATAGAGTACCTGGTCAAGTGGCGAGGCTGGTCTCCTAAGTAAGTCCCAATACAAGCTTATCTGAAATAACTCCGATAATTTACCGTTGCAGGGGATGAGCTGCAACAAAATCAGTTGTGTGTTACTATAAAAGAGGCTTTCATTAAATGCGTGCACGCACAGTGTGTGGTTGTTTGTTCACGAGTGCGTGTGTGTGTGTGTTTGTGTGTGTGTGCATTAACTGGGAGAGCGCGGTCGGTATGTGTTTCAGTGTATCCGCGGATGCCTTCACTAATTTATGCGAGGGAAGGGGGAAGGCACAGCCATGTAATCCCGTTTTAATTATTTCTGCTCTGCCAGCGAATTTACGAGACAGTGGTGCTAAAATGGCCGACTGTATGTTGGTGCTGGAGGACCGTTTGGAGAACACTTTGACGTTTTTTGCCGTGCAGAGTTGGATGTCCTCACGGTTGGTGTGTTGTAGCGGGAATGTGACTAATGGCTGTTATTCGAGATTTTGCAGATTCATTCCTCTTGCAGTAAAAAAAAAAAAAAAAAATCAGTTGCAAAACAGTTTTTGCATAAAATTAGAGGCCTCCATGTTTTTACCTGTCCACTCTGACTGCACAGTTAATGGTGTGGAAAGATGTGGGAATGTGTGTGTGTGTGTGTGTGTGTGTGTGTGACGGACAGAGGCTGAGGCCTGCGAGTCAGTTAGAAGAAGGAAGTGTGCACGTGACAGCTCTCTGACAGTTGATTGCTCTTCCTCTCTCTTGCAGGTACAACACATGGGAGCCGGAGGAAAACATCCTCGACCCGCGTCTCCTCGTCGCGTTTCAGCACAGGTGAGAAGGGGGTGGGGGTGGGGGGATGTGGACTTCGGACGAGGGCCGCGCAGCCTCCACTTCAGCCGTGACCATATATGGGCATGGGAGGAGGGGCGCCCCAGTAACTCTATCACTGATCCCCCCCACCCCCCCTTTCCCCATCGGGCTGTCTCCTGGGGGATAGGGCAGAGGATGTGGTAGTGAGAGTTCCTAAATCAGGCTAATGGAAAGATATGCGCAAATATGCATTGATGTAAATGCAAATTGTGCCAAATTATCAGCTTATTACGTAGTTTTGCGTCAGGAATCAGAAGGTCAAATACATGCGATGCACACAGAAAACAGAGGTAGCCACCTTTTTGAAAATGAAAATGAAAATGAAGAAGCCGCGCTCCTCTTGTGGATCAAACAACAGTGATTTGTTTGTAATCATATTTTTACAGTTAAGTTCCTTTGCGACCACCAGGCCCAAACAGGACAGGTGCTAATTTAGCAGCAGAGCTTCACTGGAGAACCTGACTTGCTTTCATTAGCAGCACAGGACAAGAGTGCAAGTGGTTTGTTGTGGTTCCATGTGAGGAGGCAAAGCCGCTGCCTGATGGGATTCTCATCACTACCAGTATAAGATATGCAAACACTTCTGCAGCCTGATTTCGTATAGTGCTTTCCACCCAAGAGAAACCCATTCAACAATACTAGTTTTGACACGTCACACGCAACCGCCGCCTTTATTTTGATATATAATGTTGTGGAAACAGAAATATCCAACCTTGGAAGCACAACTGACAACCTGCTCTCAATCTTGGGTCAACAGGAGACCTAATAGAGGCCTGTTAGATAAACAGAAACACATATATGTTAATCTCAGGGGGTTGAGATGTTAATAAATACAAATGCTGCTGTCCCTTTCGCCCTGTGGCGCGTGCACAGCAACATCTTGTTGGGGTTGCTGGACCCATGAGGCCTGTGACATATACTCTCTCTCTCTCTGTAGGCCATCAGGCCTAAAGACATGATGGCTGGGGAAAGGAATTCGCATTTCTGAAAAGGCTAATTGACACGCAGTGCTCTCCAGCGTTTCCAGTGTACCACTCTCATATTCCCCTTCAGCCTGCCTGCCTGCCCGCCCGCCCGCCTGGCTCTCTCTCTCTCTGTGTATGTGTGTGTGTGTGTGTGTGTGTCTGGCTCAGTGCTGATGGTCATGGAGCGCTGCCTCTGCGCTGTGTGTGTGGATTCCTCTCTGCTCCCAGAGGATGGGGGAGGGGATCCAACAAGGGAGGCTGTAATTGCCAAATCTTCTGTGAATAGGGGTCACCCCGTTTGGACGCTGTTTGAAATCGCACACATTATAGCATTAAAATGTAGACTGTTTATTGTGGCAATTTTCTGGCAGCCGTGATAGTTTGAACATCTGTAGCGAGAGGCCGACAATAGGCCGGGTTTACGCATGCCCGGTGGAGTCTGTGTGCAGCCGGCCTTCACCCACCGCTGGTTATTTATGAGCCAATGATGAGTCAAGGTTTAAATCAGGGAGCAATATTTCACAGACGGCCCAGCGCTCGGTCTAGTCACTGTGACTATAATAACATGTTTTCCTCACTCCTCCCTCAATAAAAACTGTTCCAAGAGATGTTTGTTATTAGTCTGATATTTATCACCCCACACTTTCAGAGTGTAGGCGTTGTGTTGCACAAGACATGGCAGTGTGCGTGTCTTCAGCAGAGGTACTCCACAATGTTGCATTTATCCCATTTCATCCGTAACTGCCTCATGACCCTAATTAGGGTTTGAATGTAAGAAGAGGAAGGGTGTGCTGCAGGAGGGAGGATGTTTGAAAGACAAGGAGAGATCCTGCCTGCTGTAGCCGTAATTGAATTTCTCCAGGATAATGAGAATATGGAATGGGCCGATTACCATGGAGAGCTATGCAAATAAGGACCATAATGCTTTGCAGTGGGTCACATGTGGGCATTCATTAGTCCTCCAAATCAAAATTCCACTTTTGACCTTGAATAGGTGGAGGGAAACGAACGAATCCTCCAAATGTCAAACCTGTAATTTTCCTCATTTTGTAATTACATTTTTTTAACGCAGTAAGGTGAAACACTGTCTGATAAATTAGGTGTAGTATTTCAAAGGTAAACATGTTGCGAGAAAATGTAATTATCTTTTGTTTTCACAGGGAGAGGCAGGAGCAGCTGATGGGGTATCGCAAACGGGGGCCAAAACCAAAACATCTTTTACTCCAGGTAATTATCATCCTCATCATCTGTGATTCATCACCAACATGATACAGTTTCTGTGGAAACCTGCTTTTTAAAGCCTTGTTGTAAGTTTCACTGACTGAGAAGCCAAAAGGGGCGGAGTTCTGTCAGGTGCTATAGAGCTGTTGTCATTATGGTTGTGGTTATTTATAGATTTCTTTGAGAGAGAGAGGACGCGGTTCTACAGCTGTAAAGCTCTCCACACTCATCGTGAAACCAGCTTTGTTGCCTGAGGTTACATGAGCATTGCTTGAGTGCACTCATTTTATCTGCATGTTCATTATTCTTCATGCTAAATAGCTGTGTATGCAAAACACAGTGTTTCCAAAGGGAGCTTGATATTCTAGGTAAGTTCCTTTTGCACCAAGTGAATCAGTATCAGGAAAGTGTTTTTTTTTCATTTCCTTGTTTATAAATGCTTCCCAGGACAAAAATAGACAGCTGAAAGTAGCACTCTGTCGTGCTTTGACTATCTTAGCTCAGGCCTTTACAGAACCGAACCCTGAGCCAAATGTGATTATATATTTTGAGAGGCTCAGGGCTGATTGCTATGCAGTGTCACTCCTTAAGAGGCATACCACTCTTGCCAGAGTCACACGTGGCCAGCAATCAGGGATAAAGCGTGACATGTCTGGTGGCACTTCTCTGACCTAAGGTCACAGCCAAAGCGTCTTGAGCGTTCCGCTGCGGTGCCCCTCTGACGGCCCGAGGGGTCAGCCTGTACAGGAGGAGGGGGAGGGAACAAGGTGGAGGGAGGGAGGTCGTATGCTGAGTCCTGCTTGGATAGTTCATTTCAATTTCCGACAGGCGTCAGCACCCTGGAACCTTTCATTTTATCTGAATGTTAGCTTGCAGGTTTGCATATTTTAGCTGTAGCACATTTTTTAGCAGCTGTTAGAGCTCCTTTTAAATGGGCACTCAGCTCATCAGTAGTCTAACTATGAAACTGTTATTTAATGTTTTCTGTGACTCTGAGGGAGCTTTGTCCAGTCTGGGAGAATAACCCAGGTGACATCACAGTGATGTCATTAGGGTTATCTTGGACTTGTTAAAAACCGGGGGTATGGAGTTTAAAAGACATGGGCATGTACCAGGCAGGAAGGGTCAAACAAATTAATGCCATTGGTTGCATTATAGGAAATGCAGGATCTAGTCCTCATGGAGCTTGATTTCTATATAACAGGGCCTGGAAATCATGACATCTCAGCATTTTCTTTCCCCTACCTTGAACTGCAAAACCAAATCATTGGAGTACCTCTTCAAGGCATGCTATTATTTTGGCCTCACTTTTATCTATCTATTAAAGAATTACATTATAAGAACTCATAGTTCTGATCCTTTATCTCAAGGTTTTTTATATTTTAATGAAAACTTTATGTCTTATCTCTTTTTCAAGGTGCCCTCATTTGCCCGGAGATCCAGTATCCCTGCAGGTTTTGAGGAAACTTGTCAGGATGTCGAAGGTGGCCTCAAATCAGATCCTGTCCAGGTCCAGCGCTCCCAGCCTCAGCAGTACCAGCTGAACAGCAAGAAGCACCATCAGTACCAGCCCAGCAACCAGGAGGTCCCCGCTGACCAGCTAACAAACGGCAAGAAGAAGTTCATCTACCAGCTGAACAGCAAGAAGCACCACCACTACGAGCCTGACCCTAATATGTATGATGCACAGGCCTCGAGGCTCAAAGAGGTGGTCAAAGTTCAGGAACCGGCCTGTAAACTGGCAAATCCCGGCTGGAACTTACCACTGGCACTGCAGCAGAAATGGGTTCGTGACAAAGACACAGGATGCTTGAGCAAAGTCAAAGAGCTGGCAGTGGAGGTGAGGAAGCCAGCTGTTAAAGAGGCTGAGAGTGAACATGCCCTTAAACCCAACCCTAAAGATGCAACCTTGCCTAGCGCTATTAGCAGCAAAATGAAGATAATCAAGAACAAAAACAAGAACGGACGTATCGTTATTGTCATGAGCAAATATATGGACAGTAACAAGGTTCATGGAGCCAAGGGTAAACACGGGGAATCATCAAGCGAAGAGAAACTGCAAAACACCAAACAATCAGAAAGCAATCCAGCGCACAGAACCAAAATGGTGGAGCACCCAGAGAACGGTATCCCCAAGGAGATCTGTAACGGCAGTTCCCTCCCTGCCGCAGAGCATCCGATAAAGTGTTCCCCAAAGGACAGACATTTCTCCAAACCTTCGCCAAGCACAGCAGAGGAATACAACACTGAAGTGGCTCGGGGTCAGGCCGACTTGCCGGATGATCTACCGCTACAGCTGACTGCTAGCCCACCCCCGATGTCCTGGGTCGTCGACACCAACATCCCGACCCCTACGGCTGTGGACCAGATCAGGATCCCTTCCTTTCCCAATGACCGCAAGCGAAAGCTCTCCGATCCTGTGGAGGACAGGAGTGTTTCCAAAACCTACCTGACCTCCAGGAGCTTCAGTGTGCCCAGCACAGTCGTCACGCCACCTCAGGACAAACCCATGGACCTCCACTGTAGTGGCCGGCGCCTCAGCAGTACATGCACATATGAGGTGTTGGACTCCGGCAGCCAAGAAGAACCAATGGATCTCAGCTGTCCAAAGACTAAGAGGCAGGTGGAGCCAGAAATACAGCCAGAGCCGGCACCAGAGCCTGAGCCTGCCGTCAGAGATACTCCACCTGTGACAGAGGACACACAGAAATCATCCACAGAGAAATGTAAAGAAGCACCTGTTAAAAAAATCTCGCCTTTCATGGGAAATATCATTATCACTGATATCACAACGAACAGTCTCACCGTCACCTTCAAGGAATACGTTTCTTTCTGAGAAACTCTTTGTAAAATGGGACTACCAGTGACCGATTGGATGATCCTGTCAATATGTGCATATGTAAAAACATCAGAATTTTGTATATATGGAAATTTATAATTTATCATTCAAATCCAATATGTTTCTTATAATGTTTTATACTGTAACTCCTCTGTGATGTTGTAGCCAAGAAAGTGCCCTCGAGGATTTGAGTGAATGCATTCAGGTGGATGTATTCCAAAAAAAAAAAAAAAAAAAAAATCTGTTTGTCATATGGAGCTTAATGGGAAACTTTTGCTGTTGTTTCATACCTGTACCAAACTTATAACCTGAGATGTATGAAGGTTTATACGTATTTTGTATGAATAATATCTCTTATTTTGGTCCTGATAGAAGGTAGAGAAGAACCTGTTGAGTCTATGGTGATGGAAGATCAAATCGAAAGCACTTAATTACATTTTTATATGTTCATTTGTGACATGTACCTTTGCTCATGGAGATGGTCTCTTCAAGTCTTATTTCCAAACACGTACACTCAGTCTGACTCAGCATATTTTGTGACATGCTTTGTTTGTGGCTTGTTTAAGAAAAAAATGATTAGCCATGACATGCAAATCTAAAAAGCAGGTGTGTATGGAAACTGTGTAAACACAGTGACAACCTTGGGATACACTCAGGCTTTGTCAACAAACCTTTAAGCAAATATCCCAGCCTCTTTTCTTTTGTCCGTGGTTTTTGTCTTGATGTTGAGATACAGCAAAGCCATCAATGGACCTGCCGTTACAATCCAGTCTGTTGCAAAGCTGCACAATTCCTCTTTAGCAAAAATTTAAGGAGTTAGATCAGACATGTACCTTCTCAAAGGTCATTAAGAAAATTGTGTCATTTATCAAGCACGTGACCTCCCGTTGAGATGACGTATTGATTATTACCACGATAAGGTTGTGATTTATTACCTTATTGTTGACCTCACATATTGCTGTTACTTTAAAATATCTGCTAGTCTTGTTAGGATTCTCCTAATGTCACACAGATTAACGATATTCATCTCATTCTGCTATCCAACCTCATCATGTGATCTGAAGAATACATCTGACTGCTATATGTTTTAGAAAAAAGCTACCAGGGTTGTTAATGAGCATGTCACGTGGATTAAATGTGAGGTGCGAGACGGGCTTTTGTATACTGTTACATGCGATCCAGAGAGTGCAAGCTGTTTTGATTATGCTGCTGAAAATTCAAATGTCAAAGCTGTTGGATGTAACCTACATTTGAGTCTAAATTGCCTTCTACGCACAGTTAATGCAAAACCAGTAAGAATGCTAAAACGCTAGACTAATAAAAAAAAATGAAGAGTGCATACTGTATTTATTGACATTTGATTTGTTGTTGGGAATGATTACAAGATGCTCTCTGCATCAGAAGCTGCAAGTGATTCCACTGAACAGGTTGCCCTCTTTGAGTCTGTTTGTTTCTTTTTGTTCTCTTGCTTTCTCTTGCTAATTCTCTCTTGCACTTGGTCTAAAGTCAAAACGATTGTGATAAAGTATGTTCTACCAGGAGCTGGTTGACTTACGGCTTTTGGCACAGCTTATTGGATGGTATGTTTCACAATAAAGAAAGAGATTTGACTTCTGACATGTTTTGCTGGATTGACACTGGGTGGGGCATTTTGTGTCTCACTATATTAAATTTCTTCTTTATTTTACGCACTGACTCATAGTGTTCAAGCAAAATATTTATTCATCATTGTTTGCTTCCTGCAGTTCCTCTGAAGCCTCACGCAGAGGAAGAATGGAACATTAAGCACTCGAAACACTAACTTGGTTGTGAACCATGAATAGGAAAACAGATCATGTTGCATAATCACAAACGATCCTGCACAAAGGGCCCTCTGTATTGCATAACTGCACCGGTCACTTGTATTATTAAAACTTTAGCCGTGCATTATTTTTCTATTGCAGCTCGACCCCAAGCAGGAATGTAAACACACAACATAACTGGAGGAGGACGGGGGGAGGTTGTTGTGTAATATTGTGATTCTAAAAAGAAGAAAGGCTTCATGGAGGGTAGGTATTTGACTCTGTGTGTGTGTGTGTGTGTGTGTGTGTGTGGTGCAGCACAGTGCAGCAGGGAAGGACGTCAATTATATGACATTTAAATATAATGTGTCTGCAACAGGCTTTGTGGCATTTCCAGCGCAATGAGTAAGTGATGTTTTCTCCCTGTAGACCTGTGTCACTGAGACACAGCAGTTCTGCCTGCATTATTTACATACAGTATAATTTAAATAGACAAGTACAGACGTACAAAGCTGCAGATACGCATGCAAAGCTGCAAATACGCATTTGTGCACGGCTCAACTTTCATGAATGAGCTCTAAATACTGACCTTTCGTGACACTGCCAAATACTGTCTTCCAGTCAAGGCCTGAAGCTGGAGCTCTGATCTGAAAATGCAGGCAGAAAACGTGAGGATGTTACACTGGAATCTCAGGCTGATAAAAGACTGACTCGTGTTTTGAGTGACACAAAGGCCCAGGAATGTGTATGGTGTCTTCTTTAGTTTAGTCATGGGAGTCGCCCATCAAAGAATGTTCACACAAAAACAAAGCAACCTTGAACAGGAAAAAGGAACAAAGAAAGAAAGAAACAGCTGTCTGTAGAAAAGTGTTTGTGTTGATGCAAAATTACACACTGCTCTTTTTATGCCCATTCTAGGTAAATTGTAGTCAAACAAAGGATGCCATAGACTGCTGTAGGCTTCCAGCATTTTCACCTTTTTTAAATGAGTAAATCTGCTCTCTGAACTTCCCTGTGATCCTGATATTAAGGTCAGAGCTATTTCTAACAGAAATACCTTCTGTTATTTTAGACTTAGAAGTTCACAAAAACCAAGATTTAGACCAAAGAAAATTATTTTCAAATCTTAAAGGCCAACGGTTGAAACACTAAGGGCACCATAATTGTAACCACAGAAATCTCAAAACTGTATGGATCTGATGGATCAGGGATTTGTCAACACTGGGCTCCAGTCTCACAAGAATTAACTCATTCTCGACCCCCATCAAAAAATTTTCACCAGTAAAGCCAACAATTTCCCTCCTCTCCTTCTCTGGGATTTTATTTTGGAAACACTCTCATGCAACCCGCTGAAACTGGAAAATTCTCCTCATCTCATGAACTTATATTTCAACCAAAGCTGAGGTTGGGCCTTTAATGATCGGAATGACTTTTTAAAAGCGACGAGTAAGGAATGTATTTTGAGTGTCGTTTGGTTTATATGAGCGACTGAAATCCAATGAGGGTAAAACCAGTATAATTCTGAACAGGTCCATAGGGGACGTGTCTAAAACTGGCAGCTGAAGTCATGCATGACTTAGCAGATTTGTAGAAGAAGTTGTGAAACTCAGTTCATATCAGTTGATATGGGCGGAATGTCAAAACTCATTGACACACAGCTCGTCTCTCTCTCTCTCTCTCTCTCTCTCACAGTGTATATATGAAGGGTATCTCTCTATAGGCCTCTCGTGGCTTTGAACCAACCAGGCTGTGTGAGTCAACCATGCATCAGTAGGAAACTGAAACATAGTTGAGCAGCGGAACATATTTATAGACCAAGTGTGATGTTTCACATTCCCCCTTTATCACCGTACCCACCAGCAGCCTGCACAGTGTCGGTTTCATCTCCGCACGGTGCAGCCTCACAGGATCATGTCAGCAGCAGGATCGTTTGGCTAATTTAAAGCCCCGTTGTGTGTGACCCGGCGGAGGCCTGCTGTGCCTCGGAAAATAAAATAAATATTTAAGGATAAAAACGAAAGGCCTTTTTTATTAATTGATTATTGCTTTGGTCATTTTCTAGTTTTTCTTTCCAGATACTTCATAAAACAGTGGGAACAGCCTGGGAACGGGATGTTTCAGTTAATGCATTTTTGTAAATCAAGACAGGGCGGTTAGACAAAAATAGATCTAACCTGAAAACCCAAAATAGTTCCTATAGTATGAGACCTGAGAACCTGTGCTGCTGCTGCGGGGTGTTATCAGGCTGCTGTAAAGGATGCTTTCTAATTCAAAGCACGCGCTGAAATATGGCAAAGCTGCAGGTCAGAGCCACACGACTTCACAGTTTCTCGCTTGCGGTTTTGTGTCTGAGCCACCTTCAGCAGAAAATGTCGCCCGGTAAGTAGGACAGTGAACAGCGAGCTGTGTGCAGCAGTTGCCCAGAAACCAGAGAGCCAATAATGTTCTCACAGAGCCAGCTCTGTTTATTCATGTATGGCTGTCGCCATTGCGGCTCCTGCAGACTCACTTTTCATCGACTCACAGCCAAATATGGAGAACCGCAGCAGCAGCAGCAGCAGCAGCGTGCAGCCTGTGCGCGAAGGCTGTCTCCTCTCAAACGCGCACCAGCCGTTTGTCTGTCTCTCTTGAACAGAAACCCGCGTAGGCTATAGCCATTATAGCACCGACAGGAAATGTCGGTCTACAGGCTATGACTATCAAAATGGTGGTTCATATTTCGACAGCAGCCACAACGCATCTTTTGTCCGCGGCGCGCCCGCCTTTGTCTGCTCCACAGCGGGGAGAATTTAAACCGACAGAAAGCAGCAGACAACACGCCAGCCCCGTCATTCATGATCTTTAACATGATCGAGAGGAAAAGACGGACAGGGCAGCTGCAGCAGCTCTCCTCACAGCTCAGACAGACACGCTGCCTCCCTGCTGATGTTGTCCTTTCATTTAAAAAACATCTGTAATAAATGATCCCACATCTATTTAACCTCACAGATAATTACATTTAATTAAAAAGCCTCCTCTTTCCTGAAATGTGTGTCATTTAAGGCAAATCTTTGGTCCGGATTTCATGAGTTTATACAGCATAAAATAGAGTTTAGATAAAGAAAAAATGCAGAGAAATGTATTTGTATGCAATATTTGTAGGTAAATGTAAGATTTTGTGGTAAATCTGTGTCAAATATTCTTCAGGATTTCTGTTATAATGTCATAATTTTAGCCGCTGCCTCCCCCTCCCCTCCCAAAAAAGCTGCTAAGTCTTTTAAAATCGCCACAATGCCCCAGAAAATCAGTGTCGGTCAACGGGAGTGAGTGACCAACAGACGGTCAGTGACAGCATCAACAGAAAGGTTGTGGTGGTGGACGTGTGATGAGGGGATTTTAGAGCTGCTTCGTTCATTTGTTGAAGACACTGTTAAAGGCCTGAACAGGACTGCGTTTGTTCTCGTTCTAAAACAGACGGAACTGGAAAAAGAAGCAAGAAAATCATTGTCAGAATCTGAAAAATGAAAATGATGTATTTACAGAATTGTGCCAGTGAATTGTTGTGCTGAGAGCATTTTTAATAAATTAATTATTTTTCAAAGTGGAATGGGTTTGACCCTCCGCACAGTGCAGCAGTGGGGGTGATGAGGATGGCCTGGAGTTTTGTGCAGGTACAAAGACTTTAAAGATACACTAATGTTTCTCTCAGCAAAATGTAACAATTGGGATAAATGTATTATTTTTATGTCACTGTTCTTTGTCATTTAAATTTATAGATAATAAATGAAGAAACTTGCACCTGAGGCCCACAGAAAATGGCAAGAGATGGATGTTTCAGCTCCGCACTTCACTTCTATTTCCCCATATTATAATATTTCATTTGTGTGATCAGTCTCATCACTATAATATAGTTGTTCAATATGTTTCAGAAAAGTCTGACTGCTGGGCTAAATTATTATTATTATTATTATTATTATTATTATAACAAAAAATTAAATAATTTTCTGACTGCAGGAATATAAATATTTTATGTTCAATTAAATTCTAAGTGCTTCTATTTTTTATGTTGAAAACAACCAAAAACAATTAAATAATAACAATGATAATAATAATAATGATAATGATAATAATGACAATAATAATTATAATAATTTGTCAAATATCTATGAATAATATCACAACAGTTGTAGGTTTAAAAAATGTCTTACCACCGCCGCCACTGAGAAATAACCTAAATCTTTTTTTAAAATCTCTGTAGAACCATCAGGCCTCTATGACCATATTTATACAAGAGAGAAAGAACAGGAAAATTAAATGAAAAAGATAAAATCAAAGGAGACATCTTTATTGTCTTTCCAGCTGCAAAAAACCTCCAGTATTGCTCCCAACATGTTCTGCAGGTTGTTTTACATAAACCAGAGACAAATTAAATTAAATTTAATGGGACATTTAATTTAATCCAAACAGCTCTGCAGACACAACAACACACAGGGTAAGGTCCAGGGAACCAGGTGAGTTTACACCTCAGTTCTCTCATTTTATCACTTTACTCTCCCAAAAATGTAGAACTCACCCAGGACTTTAATTTGACAAAGTCAACATGTCATTTAGACCCTCAGAATAAAAACTGTTGCACGTTATTCATGTCATTTCTGCACGTGTTTGAAAATAAAGACGCTCAGATTTACCGCTCATGTCATCTGGCTCGACATCACCTCTGTAAAAAAAACAAATCGCTCTTATGTAAATGTCTCTCTGTTAATCATAAGCTACGAGTCAGTCGGCAAATATCATTCAGAACAGACTGAGCATGTGCGGCAATAAAATTCAAAGCCTCTGCAATCACAATCAAAAATCGACCGATTCAAGATTTTTTTTTTAAACTGCCTCCGTTTTTTTCTCTGCCTCTGTTATTATCACAACATCTGTGTCTGCAGGTTGAATCATCTGTGAAAGACAGCGGGATGTTTCACTGACCAAAAAAAAAAAAAAAAAAAAAAAAAAAAAAAAACGTGCGTAAAATCTTAATTTAGCCATAAATGCGCAAATATTACCCATAATGTTGCTGGCGTGCTCCTTTCTATTAACACTCAGCTTTGTGAATCTCAAACGGGTGACACTGTAAAAGAAACTGTGCTGTCGCAGATTATATATATTTTAAAAGATATATATTTTAATTAATCAGCCATGAACCCACAAAGCCAATCAAAGTGTGTCTGACGCTGCCAAAGTTTTTACCTCGCGCATCCTCCAGTAGGACACATATCTGACCATTTATGGCTCCATTTTTATGCAGAGATATTTATTTGTGAAGATATTAGTTTGAATATTATTATTGAATTATTCGTGTTTTTACATATAAAGGTTAATAATTACAGATGTTTTGTGTGGAAAAGGGGCTGTGTTTTTAAGGTGGAACATTTTATTAAACCGCCCATTCTTCCTCTCTTGTTGGTTTGAACGCTGGTGAGATTTAATTATTATTCCCTTAAGTTCGGACTCTCCGGATCCCCCCCACCTCTTCTCCCTCCTCAGGGACCTCCGGGGTCCGTGGATCCGCTCCGGGAGCCTCTTGACTTTTTTCGCTGGTTCCACCGTGCCAGAGAGATTCCTGTACAGCAGCCAGAGCAGCGGGGAGGAGGAGGACTCCTCCCCCTTCGCTCAGAAACCCGGAGCACGTAGCAACAACTGAGCCAATGTGCTCCGTCGCGATCCGTCCTACCGACCGCGGTGCCTGGCAACAAGAAAAAGACGTGATGACGTCCTCCCCCCAGATTGCGTATTATGGGATGTGCGAAATTAAACAACCCGAAGAGGAACGCGGGGGGAAGCCAAAAATAATAAAAGAGACAGAAATAAACGAGGTGCATGGTGAAGCATGGAGCTCTCGGCTGTCGGTGAGAGCGTCTTCGCAGCCGAGTCCATCATTAAACGGCGAATCAGACGGGTATTCGCTGCTTTTTTTCCTCTCTCTCTCTCTCTCCCCCCACAGGCTGTGTCTCCACGCCTATTACGCAACCGTTTGTTTGTGCAGCGCCGACAGACAACACTCTTTGATAACCTGAATCTAACACGGATCTGTTTTTTTTTGCAGGGTCGTTGGGAATATCTCGTGAAATGGAAGGGCTGGTCTCAGAAGTGAGTATAATAGCCGAGGTTTGGAGAGGGGAGCTGACAGCGCTCCATCCTGGCCGCTCGCACAACTGCACCTCAGACTCTTGTCGTTACTCAGCTCGTGTGTGTGTGTGTGTGTCTCTTTCTGTGTGTGTTTCTTTTTTATCCGTTTCATCTGCTCTGTCGTACCGTGGCCCGCGTGCACCGTGCCAGAGGGGTCGGGAACGTCTCGATCCCCAGCCCCCGCTGCTGATGCATTCAAGTCCACACACTTAGCTTTAGCAATGGCTGGGTTCACCGTGCGCCGCTGTCCGCTGCGTAGTCTTGTCATTGCGGCGTATACGCAGCAAGATTGCCTTGATAAAACTATTAACACCGCGTGTGTGTGTGTGTGTGTGTGTGCGCGTGAGCTCTGACACGCGATCCTCGCAATGTACCGGTGCCAAACGCCTCTCCTCTTTGCCGTTGTGACACAGGTACAGCACTTGGGAGCCGGAGGAAAACATTCTGGATGAGCGACTCTTCGCCGCCTTCGAGGAGAGGTGAGGGTTTGACAGAGCAGCAGGCCTCTCTCCCTCTTTCTCTCCCTCTTTCTCTCTCTCTCCCTCTTTCTTTCTTTGCACAAAACGAAATGGCAACCGCTCTCACACACAGACAAAAAAAAGCCCGCATAACAAAGACATTTTTTTTACTTCAGGTTTTAATCTTTAAAATCTAACTTTTTCATAGAGGAAGCGATGACAGGTGTTTGCGGTGGGAGATGATTCATTTCTCAAATTAGTGATAGATGAGTTGGTATCACGAGCAACTTATCTGCTTTACTCTGACACATTTTTTTTTTCAATTTTGATCTAACTCACTTCTTATAAAAACTAAACTTTCCCCAAAAAGTGGGTCAACCAGATGAACGAGTTTGGCCCTTATTTGGAAAATGAGATATTCCGATTGAATTATAGACGAAATAAGAAATAACTATCGAACGCGTTGTGATGATTCTTCAAATTATTATTATTCGTTTCCACCAGGGAGCGGGAAAGGGAGCTGTTCGGCCCGAAAAAGAGGGGACCCAAACCCGAGACGTTTCTCCTGAAGGTGAGTATGGGTATTTTTGTGGTTTGGTTTTCGTCCTCCTCGCCTCTCAGGCTCGTGCCATAAATGATACAGAAATATAGTGAATCATTTCTGTGGCATGGCAGCTAGTCATCTTGAGAGTGTAGGACTGTGGCTCAGAGTCACTTAAAAACTAGTTGGATGACAACTGCGAACAAAACCCAAACGAAAACCTTCACCCCATGGTTTTCATGAGGTAAAGCTGGGCACATTTTGAGCTTCCGTAACATATTTTATAAGTGGGTTATCTTCATTTTCACTGCCTTGCATCGTCTGTAAAAGACTACTCTAGGATGAGGCCTTGAGCGTCCAGTGTGACCAAACAGCTGCTTCTCCCTAAAAACCTTTGCATTTCCTCAGGAGACTTCAGATTTTCATCTCTGGGAAACCTCCTCGCATAAACGTTATTTGCTCTGTCCTCAGGCCAAAGCCAAAGCCAAAGAAAAGACGTATGAATTTAGAAGAGAGGCCCCCAGAGGGATCCAGGTTTCCTATCCCATCCCGGAGCATGTCATAACACCGAGGGCCCGGGAGGGTTTACGCGCCGTGGTTCCCACAATCTTCCCACCGAGTGCGGTCAACAGGGGAGAGAGCGTCCACGTCCCACCGCCGGAGCCGGACAGGAGGCCCAGACCGACTCCCCCAGCCGCCTTGACTCTCCAGGAATCCACACGGTTCCCCAAAAAGAGAGGGCGCAAACCGAAGCTGCATTTGCATTATGATAAAGACGACGGGGGCGGCGCAGCGGAGCCGGACTCCAAGCGGAGCAGGTTAGTGGTGGAGGAAGAGGAGGAGGAGGAGGAGGACGAAGAGGAAGAGGAGGAGGAGACGGTGTCACACCACGGCCTGTCCAAAACGACCCGGCGCCTGCACCACCACGGAGAGACGTCAGACCACAGCCTCATCCAACTGACCAAGAGGTTCCAGGAGGAGACCACGATAACGCCCAAGTCCAGCAGCGAGCAGAGGCGCGCGGGGGGCCTGTCTTACACCTGCGCGTTCGGGCCGGACGGGCGCAAAAGCGACCAGAGGGGACACAGGACTAATTGTTTGTCTGTCCCTCAGCCCGGGAGGCCGAAGCACCCCGCGGAGCACCGGAGCCACCATCAGGTGAGGGAGTACTGTCTGCCCGGCCGGGGGCAACGACCCGCTCGCACCTCCCCACAGCCCGAGTCCATCCACGATTCATCCGCACGACCGGCCTCGTCCTGGACCCCCAGTTTCACCAACCTGGACTCTGTGACCGTGACAGACGTCACCATGAACTTCCTGACAGTCACCATCAGAGAGAGCAGCACGGACAAAGGCTTTTTCAGAGATAAGAGATGAATGTGCGCGTCGGGACGTTTTAAGGTCAGAGGAGGCTGATATATGACGAAATAATTGTTTAACATGCTACTAACTAAACAAGCCTACTGTAATACTATATTTTTTCTATGTAACTTTCAAAAGTGTACAAACAAATATTTAATACGCTGCAGAGAAAATAAAAAAAAAAAAGGAAAGTGACGTTGCAACTTTAAGGGCTGTTTTTGCGCTTGATATCACTGCTATCACCTTGTGAAGATTATCCACATACTGGCTGGTTTTGTCTTTGGTTAAACTGAATTTTATTTGTACTATAAAACTGTGCAACAATGTTATTATTATAAACTTATTCAGCTGTTGATTGTGTCAGTGTTCCCCCCAAAATAGGACAAATTATAAAGTTGCAAACTGACTTTTTTTTTCTTTCTCTAACAGAGGAGGAAGGTCTAAGGTTATTTTCTGAAGAGGAGGTTATAATGCTGTTTTTTAAAAATCCATATGAATACACAGGCCTGTCATTAAGACTGACTGTAGGCAACAGGATTATGTCAAATAATCGAAATAATCAATGCCACGTAGAGTTTGGGATGTTTCATTACAGGGAAATTAAACTCTAACTTCCTCATATTTAGAATATCTAAATAAATATTGTATGCGTTTCACAAAGTCTTGCAGCCGAAGTCCTAATATAAAAACGCTTAATTATACTGAGAGAGATGTATTTTATTGTAAAGGTTTTGCTGTTGTTGTGTGCAGGGGTCACTTTCAAAAAACTGTCTGATAATTCCTGCTGAGCAAGTTTCGGGCTCGTGTGAATTATTCTAACAACGATCAGAGGAAAATAATCGAACGCACGCGACAGATATAATGTTGATTAAAAACAGATGTTTTCCTGTTGCAGTTCTGTATAAGGAGCTTTCTTGTCGCACTACCGAGCGACACATCAGCACGTCTTTACTTTAAAAGCAGAAATGTTTCTGTGACCCCCTCCGGTTCAGTTCAAACGACGAAGGCCTGATCTCAAGCTGAAGGAGTCCTGGAATTAATTTGGTTTTATATTTATTTGAATTTCTGTTTTTAAAGTAGCAGTATCTTAAAAAAAAAAAAAAAAGCTATGAAACACATCTCAGGAGAATGAAAATATATCCCAGAGTTGTGGCTCTGCAGTGCGGCCTAATAACAAAATGAAACCTACAGGGCATGTTCTTCTTGTTTCATTATCACCATCATCATCTTCTCTATCATCACCATGACTGATGTTTACTGTACGCATGGAAAGACCTGAGTGAGGCCTTAAAGCAGACAGCGTCATGGCGAAGTGAGTTTATTTTGACCATTTTAAATTAGGCAACCAAAGACAGCGTAAATGTTTGTAGTAACATTACACAACGAGCCGTTTGACTGTTGTATGGGTCGGAATCACGAAGCCTTTCCCAGACTGTGACCCCCCCGGTGGCTGCACAGGGGTCTGTAATCTTAATTCCCCCCCCCCCCCCCTTTTAATACATTAAATGAGTCATTTTAAAATCATTTAAGCTCATGTAAAGGCCTGGTTTTTCCTCCGTCAGTGACAGTGTTTTCTGACAGGACACAACTGGCATCACCTCGGTCCATTACAGGCCCAACAGTGCAGTGTATGCAGTGGATCCGGGCTGCACTGTGCCACAGTAAGAGGCCACTTATTCTTTCAGGCACAAAGCCTCCATTCATATGACTTTGCTTTGTCTGTCTGGGGACACATGACCCAATCTGACCATCCGGTACTCCTGTAAACGAGCCTCGTCTGGTTTCTGCCTCACTAATGGTAATTTCTGAATGTGCACTGCAATATTAAAGCTGTGTATAGGCTGATATTTAACTTAATGGAAAATGAAGACGAGGCACAATTTTCTTGAGATGTACTCTGAAGCAAAAGCATAAAAACTGACACTGAGTGTCTAATATACAATCAGTCGTAACAACTGCGCTCATTCCTAGAAGTGTTGAGAATATGAGCGTGCTTTCAAGTGCGTGGTGACAGATGTGATTACGTACGAGATCTCGTCGACGCTTTAAGATTTAAGATTTAGTGGCTTGAGCAGCGAAGCAGCTTTTCCCTGCAGCTGAGACAACATCTGGTCGGTTTCTCCATATGAGTGTAATTTACTCAGCGACATACCCATCAAAAACCTCAACCCTTTGATCTGACGCTGCCTCAGGGGCCTATATATATATATATATATATATATATATATATATACATATATATAGACACAAAAAACCCTGAGAGGGGCTGCAGCCATCAGCCTCCTGAGAGCGGCCTGCACAGTCACGGTCCACAGAGCTTACCTCCACAAGATGTCGCCACCAGCAAGACCTTGAAACGATGCCAAGTTTTTTTTTTTTTTTCTCCCCCACAAAAGAGGCTGCAGGTTAAAATGAAGTGAAACTACTCATCCCCAGTGGATTAATCATTGGCGAAAGCTGGTAACGCATTCCACTGTGTATCCTGCTACAATATTAGCTGCCGTTGAGATACAGCCTCCTCCTGCTGTCAAGGTTTCTTCGGGGCTTTGAGGACTGCGTTTTGCCTTCCAGATGTGGGGTGGGGGTGGTGGTGGTGGGGGGGGGGGATCCGTGCGCTGCAGCATCCCGCCACTAGATGAAGCCCAAGCACAGAAACACAGACACTCATATGCTTTTATTCTCTATTTTCTCTTCTTTATATCTTCTCCTTTTTTTTCAGTTGGCCTCTCTGAAATGATCTCACCAGGATTAGGCTGCTCTGATAGCACAGTCACTGATAATATATATAATGATATAAAGTTTGATTTATTTCATTCAGTTGCGTTGTCATTTCTGCAATTTTCATGTAAGAAAACAACCAACAATTTAAGAGAATTTAAAATGTTTGCAGAGTAGGCCTACAGCCTTTCTAAGAACTTTGGTGAAGTAAAATGATGAACCGTTGAGAGACTTTTAAAGTGGATGAATTATTGTGCAAAAAGGCGCACTGATGTTAACAGATGGCTGAAGGCTTTTAGACTCATTGTGTCTTTATAGAGGAAAGACAAAGACCTGAAGAGGCCGGCAGTCCCCAACAACTGGATCAGCTCTAATTAGAGAATGAGAGAGAAAGTGTGTGTGTGTGTGTGTGAGAGAGAGAGAGAGAAAGAGAGAGAGAGAGAGAGAGAGAGAGGGAGAGAGAGAGCATTTGGTGAGGCTGATCCACAGTATGTGCAGCAGAGCGCCTGTACCCTCCGTATCTCTCGCAGACTTTTTCAGCCATGCGCTGCCGTCCATCCACTTCTCTCTGGATTTTTATCTTCGTGCGGGTGAGATGTTGCCAAATGTGATAGTTCTGCTGTGTTTTCTGGCTCTTCGGCTTCGGGACTGTGCGGCTGATCTGTGCAACTGGACTGGAAGGTGAGGAACATTTTCTCATTTCTGCAGGACACTTTGAAACACAGAGGGAAAATGGAAGAATAAACATCAGCACTGTATAACTGGGTGACACGGTTTAAAGTTGTGATTAATTACCTCATTAAAACTTTATGGATCAGTCAATCAGAACAAAAACTGGGGTGCGATAGGGCCTTGTCTGCTCCATTTATGGACAATATATTGACACGATGTTTGAAGGATTAAAACCATTAATCCATGACTTATAAAATGTATTATTGCAGACCTGCTGTCTTATTAGAGAGTGAGGAATCCGTGAATATTTGCTAATGGATTACCAACATATATATCTGCATAAATAGCGAATACAGTGTGTTATGGCCGATCCATCGAGCATTGATAATTGATTTGTTAATCACTGATAAAGTCATTAATTACAATGTGATCCATGCCACACATGCATCAGTTTGATTTCTGGAAACCTGTTTCACGCTGTTGATTTACCAACCACTCGTTTTTCCCGCTTTAAATCCAGCGGTTTTGCAGCTGGCGTGGACACCAGGATCGTGCTCCAGGTGCGGCTGCGCTGCACAGAGGGCTCGGTGAGGTGGGTCTACCCGGGTCAGGCCCTCAGGGTGGTTCTGGAGCCCAACCTGTCCTCCAACCCGCGTACCATCGTCTGCATCAAACCGTCTCCCTCTTTCCGCGGGGCCAGTGTGTTCATCGAACGGGCCGGAGAGCTGGAGCTGCTGGACACGGACGGCGAGCGGCCGCGGCAGGTGTTCTGTTTCCGGGCTGACGGACCGCACAGGCCCGCTATCTACCTCCAGGCCGGTCCGCAGAGCGACGGACACTGGGGCAGACGAACGATGGGCTTCAGATACGAGCTGCTGGGAAACAGGAGCGCTGCGCCCAACCTGGGCCACAGCGGGCTGCAGAGTGAGTAACACCCTCTATTACCTTTGATAAAGGGCTTAGTATAAGTTGTAACTAACGTCTTTATTAATGTTTAATACGTCCTTTACTCAGGGTTAGTAGATCAGTTATAAGCAGCAGTGGAAGAAATAACAGATCCTTTACTTTAGTAAAAGTACTAGCTCTTAATCTGAACAGTATCTACAGCTGTCAGATTAATGTAGTGCAGTAAAAGCTACAACATTTGTAGTGGAGCAGAATAAAGTTAAAGCATCAAACTGAAACATTCAAGCACAAGTACTTCAAAAGTAAGCCACGATGCCTGAGTCAAATGTCTCTCTCCTCTGGTTACAAACCATTAAAAAGACCCATTTGAACTTGTGAAAAATCCCTTGGTGATTGGATCATATCAACCTCTTAACCCTCTGGGCAAAAGGCTGCAGATATTATATATCATATATCATAATTCATTCAGCATCTATTACAGAGCAACCAGACATTTATAACAACCTTATTATCAAACAGAAAGGTCAAACATCAGCAAACCTAGACTTTCTTATTATTACTGGTTTACAACTGCTGCATGAAGTATTAGAAAATAACAAGTAAACTATTGATAAAGCAAGTAATTGCAGATTTATGAAGTTAGCCTTTGTAAAGGCCTTAATAAAAAGTGGCACCAAAAATTCTAATCATGAGATAAGGACTATTCGCAGGTGATTCAAATTACTGAAAAGTGGAGTATAAGGAACTTTAACTGACTAATCCTAATTTCTAGTTTGGGAAAAAATAGTGGTTATTTAATTTACAGACCCCAGTTTTGCCGACTGGAGCGTGCAGCTGCTGGTCAGTCTTATGTTTTGTCTGGCTGTCTGGTTTCCATCGAGGGACAAAGCAGAGAGGACAGAGCAGACCACAGGGCGGCTGGAGGGCACCGGGCCAAGGGGCCTGAATTGAGACTGCAAATACTTTGCAGATTCCACAAATGCCTTATCATTGTGCATGTGTGTTTATTAGCATTTATCAATGTGTGAGGGCCAGTCCCAAAGTGGTGATGTCATTCTGTGTCCATAATAGACAGCTGCTGGTTGATCTTTTCTGCATTGCCAGTCTGGCAGAGCTTTTAACTCCTGCAGTCCCCTGCATTGGCACGGGGTCATTCAATTAGGTAGATACAATAGGAGTCAAACACAGGGTCAAGAATAGTGTGTATGTGTGTGTGTGTGTGGGGGGGGGGGGCTTTTGATCTGCAGGCAGTGGGCAGAGCACAAACACAGGGGCAGCATTCCTTCTCCCAGACCCTGGTTTCTTCACTATGTGATGTGAGGAGGGAGATGAATGGAGATGGTATGTGTGTGTGAGAGAAATTAGGTCAGTGGAGTGGCAGGGAGGAGAGACGACACCTACCTATCAATCAGTGTCAGTCACTGAGCCTCGGGCCACGCATGATGTGGAAGAGGTTGATTATGATTGACGGGGGAAAGTGGGAAAATTGAGAAAATTATACCTGACAAAATGATTTACTACAAAGGTTTCATCATCTTAAATGTCATCCTGCTAGACGGTAAATAACTGCTGGTTCATTTTCTCTACCCACAGCTTCTTGTCGACCCTGCAATGACACAGAACTCCTGATGGCCATCTGCAACAGTGACTTTGGTAGGTACATATATAATGTTAGCCTGCTCCAGAGCCCCAAGATCTGTTACTTACTGTACTATAAAACACACTGACTGAGCATCATTTAATACTAAGATACAGGTTTCTCCATATCATTTGTTTTCTTTATGACTGTTGGTAAGGTAGTAGCAATAATTACATCTGAAAGGACATAAATGTACAGCAGATCTCAGTTTAGTTTCAATTTAGTGCATTAATTCAAGTATTGTATATAGTATAAATAGAAAAATGAATGTACTTCCATTTTACTTAAAGCATAAAAGGGAAAAATGTATGAAAAACTTAATACTTCTACTCCTCTGCATTTATTTAAGTAGTGTAAAAATACTGTAATTTGTATGTATTTCACAGCTACACTCTACAGATATCAATACAAAACAGCAAAAGATAATTCTATAAAATATAATTCAGTGCCATAAGTTAAACTATGAATACAATATAAAGTAGATAAAATTAGCTCCTCAGTAACACTAAAATGTTCCTTACATGTATCACTAATAATAATAATCTTACTGTAATATTATGCACAAATTATAGATATTCTGAGTACTTTTACATTCTTTAAGTAATTTTCCTTTAATATATTTGTGCTATTACTTAAGATTTTGAATGCAGGACCTTTATTTGTAAATGATTATTTGTATATTATATTATTGTTCCTTTTACTTGGGGTAAGGATCTGAATATTTCATCCACCACTGGTTAATCTTACCTGGATTAGGGTTAAAAGCTGTTTTTATGGGTTGATGTGTGCCCGTAAAGCAGCAGGTCTGCTGGCTGTGCGGTCAGAGGAGGTCAGACAGATGTGAGGGCAGCTGCTGGGGTGGGGGGATCAATGGGTTTGATTGCCATGCTTTTGTCTCGAGGGAAAGCACAGGAGCAGCAAATGTGCACATGGCTGAAGGAGAAAAACAAAAGACAGGAGAGAAAGAATGGATGTGGGAAATTTGTCCCTGCTTTTTCATTTGATTTTCTTCATGCAGTGAATTCACAAACATCTGCCTTTTGTTTTTCAGTGGTTCGAGGCTTCATCAAGAATATCTCCCACAACTCTGACAGTCAGACGTCGGCGGTGGAGGTGTCGGCGGTGAGGGTGTACTGGCAGCGCAGTGGAGTGTTTGAGCGACAAGCGGCTCCAGGGTCACCTCGATCTGTCTCATCTTGGCGTGGACACATCCATGCACTCCTACAGTGCCATGTGAAGCCCGGGGACGGAGAGTTTCTCTTCACAGGGTCAGAACACTTCGGGGAAGCTTGGTTAGGGTGTGCCCCGCGATACAAAGACTTCCTGTCTGTCTACCAGACTGCCCGGGTGGCACGTCAGAATTCCTGTGACTTCCCTTTAGACTGAGGAAGTGTGTTGTTTTAGCACCACTCAGCCCAAACAGTCTTTATTCACAGGCATCCTCACCCCTGCACTGGCACTGTGGGATCCCTGTAACGTTTTAATGTGCCATCAAGGTGGCATCTAGTCTCACCAGCGGGGACGAAGCCACTGAAATTCTGGTGAAAAACACATTTTGGAGGAGCAGGAACGGGGGCAAACAGCAGGGGCCTCCTGCACTGAGGCTCAGAGAGGGCCGGCCTTTGTCTCTTTCCCATCACTGCCCTCGGTCCTGGGAGACTGAGAAGGGGTTGGGTTGCTGCTCTCTCTTTGTGCCTCTCCCCACATCCACTGTTGTTCACTTTGCTGGCTCTGTGTGTGACAGTTGCCCTCTGAACTGAGGTGGGAGGGAAGACTGAGGGAGCGCCATTTATAATCACCAGTTTGTCTTAGTGAATAGGCTTGAACACATACACGATTGTGGAGTTATTTTTACTCAGATTCATCCCTGCTGAAGTTTCCAATCTTCTATGTTTTTTCTATTTATGCTGTTTGTGTTTTAACATGTAAACATGAAAAATAAATCCTCTGAAGAATTCACTAATAAGAATGATATTTTTCTCTATTTAAAGAATGATTTACCCCATGGCTGTTCAGCACTCATGGTGCAAGTTTTTTAAGCTGATTAGAGACGACATTAAATCCTTTAGGCGGTGAGTTGAGACAAACTAAGTAAGTAAATATTTGACTGGATTCACTGCCAGTCTTTCACTTTTATCATTGTGCTCAAACACTTTAACTCTGTCAAGTTTCCCTGAAAAAGTGAGAGGTGTCTGTTGAAAAGCCTACTTCCTGTTCAGACCCAGGAAGGTGGGACTTAGCCTATCAACCTGTTGTGCCACACCTGAACTGATGACCAGGCCATGCTCAGTCGCTCCCTTTGTTTGCTGCATCATGGTGATCTGCATGTGATATTGCCTGAAGTTGACCATGTATCGGCTACATTATTTGAGTAAGTTACTGATATTTGTTGTAGTTATTGCTGTTTCTTTGTTCAGCAGTAAAAAGAGGCCTTTGATTAGATTTATCAGAGTACACCTGTTTACTGATTTTAGTTTCATTTTGACTTTAAGCTACTAAATAATTTGTCACAGTGTGGCTTTTGACCAGTAGAATTTGGGTTTTATTATCTGATACAACTCTCCAATCACTAATACATTTGTTTTTAGCAACACAAAAAATTATAAATTTCAATTTCAAACATATTTATTAGCATTAAAAAAAAAGAATCTAGTCAGTTCATATCACCAATGAAGTGTTTGGAAGTGAATAGAGCTCATGAACAGTGCATAAAAATCTACATTTCATGAGGTTCTCTAACTCATAATAATGCTCCGGCCCCTTAAGGCTCTGCTCTCTTTCTGATAGTGGTGGTTTCAAATGAACTTACGCCCCCATTTCCCATCATATGCTGCATAATCTCCTGTCTTTTGAGGAGAATGGGATTTAGAGCTGAAGTGTCCTACAAGCTTATTTTGGTCCTTTTCCTTCTGCGTCCCATCTTTTCCCCTGTAATCAGATTCTTATGATAATAGGGTAGCCCTAGCATAAAATGAAATACAAAATCTCCTTAGATGGCCAAAGCTCTGAGCAGACTGAATCAGACTTTTCTTTTGAGTTGTGTGGCCCCTGCATCACGGCCCGAGAAGACGAATGGACAGATGTGAGGCCCCCAAAGCCTGGGGGATCCTCCCCCTCGGCCCCTCCCAGAAGAGGGGAACAATTAATTGACTTTTAAAGCAACTGCTTTCCGAGCCTATTCCACACTTCTCCTTGGCTGAGCAGGGCTCACAAATTGGTGTGTTGAACTTTTTATGAGGACTAAATAGCTGCCAATGAAAGTGTAAATGACTGTGTGGTGAATGGGGCCCACACAAAGGCCCTGCAGTGACAAGGCCTCTGGCAGACATAATGACCATTGTCACGGCTGCTGTCATCTAGAAACCATCAGGGCTCATGAATCCGAGGAACTGGGGGGGGGGACCCTCCCCCTCACCCTCACCCTCACCCTCACTACATCCACATTTTCTCTTCTTGTGTATTTCTGCCACATATTCTTACCATAGTACATATTTCACTTCAGTATTGCTTCTCTTCATATGCATGTTGCCTGTGTCAGTCTCTAAAACTTGATGAGCTGCCTATATATTTAGGGTGTTCTCAGCCACTAAGAGACTTTTAAAAATATTTTTGGGGGACAATTGGTGCCATTATTAAAAAAAAAGAAAAAGAAACGCTGAATAGATTGTACAAATTATACTTGGTACTCTGTGGTTTTAGATCAATTCTAATATGCAATGCTAATACAATTTTTTCTGGGCAAGCAGAGGTATCTATATCTATGAGACACAGTCACAAGCTGCAAAACAAATCTTATTTGGTCAATGTTGCTTAAAAATCAAACTTTTTTTCATCCCTCAGAAGCCCAGTTTGAAGTCTCCTCCCTCAGCATTGTCCCAGGGGGCCACCATGTCAAATTTCCAAGCAAAATATAGCCTCTCCGCAGGCTTTTGAGACCACACAATTCTCATCTCTGGGAATTCCAGCAGGCTCTCATGGGGAACGAGCCCAGGAGGGCTCGGACGGGAGCTGCTGCATGGTGCACCGGCAGGAGTCCGCTCAGACTGGGGGGTAATTGGTTTATCCCACCGCCTGGCCTGCTTTCCCATGTGGGCCACTGCTGTGGGGAGGCCCAGGGGTACAATATGGAAACAGCGTGATACCCTCCAGTGCCGAACAGGCATTCACTGCTCCGGCTATAGAGACCGGGAAGAGGGTACCGGGAACACAAAGCTGAAGCAGAGATGTCTCTTGGCTTTGAAAAGGTTGCCATTTGGTCTCCTTTTAACGGTGAGCAGCATTTGTGCTTGAAAATGTTAAGTAATTACATTTTGGTTCAAGCTTTTTTTTTTTTCTTTAAAAAAAAAATGTTCCTCTCAATTCAAAAGGTAATGAGTTAGACAATTTTCTACTCCAAAGTTCTACATATAATTGTGGTCAATCATGCACCTGGTTGAAAAATAGATTTTATAATGTCCTTGTGATCTTAAATAAAACACAGTCCGCAACACTATAATGACACAACCAGACTTTATCTCTCTGTCTAAGCCTGGAGAAATACACGTGTAGGAGATCTGACAAGGAGTAAGAGTGCATGGTGAAATTTGAAAATGAATCATGACTTTGTTTACAACCTGAAACAGTACTGTGCAAATACAGCTTAACAGCCTCTCCTCTTTCTCTGTTAATCTCTTCATTTTGTGGAGGAGACAAGTTTACTAATCATCTACAGCTCTGTTTAACTTTACCTACAGTAGAGTGGCAGGGCCAGTTTTATATTATATTAACCTGTAAACTAAGTATAATATTACTCTCTATATAAGCACACAAGCTTTGCCTCATAATCATCACAAACCAAGTTGCTAAAAAGCAAACATAAGTACCTTTCATTATGTTTTTAAAAAGTCTAATTTTATTGTATTGCAATAAATGGATAATCATGAAAGAACATCTCAGTGGAACAAAATAAGGAAGTTATATTGTAGAGAGTAAAGCCATCTCAAGATCTAATTTAAATAGATTAACACATAATCTCATTTCAAAAGGAGTCGAATATTGCGGTCTCCGAGAAGGAGTCTACAAAAAAAGGAGAAACAATGTCATGGTTTGTAGTTTGTTCAGTCAGTAATGGATCACATTAATAATCCAAATATGGTAACTTTAGAGTTAGCATGTTAGTATAAAATGTTGTGTTACACTTACCTGACCAGAACAGCTGCTATTAAGCCTCCTCCAATGGGTCCTACCCAGTAGACCCAGTGATAAGTCCAGTAGTTGCTGACTATGGCTGGACCAAAGGCTCTGGCTGGGTTCAGGCACGTCCCAGATACATCTCCGCTGATAAAACAAACAATTTAATGAGATATTCAGATGGGTTTCTCACTATTTGTGTAGAACATGTAGTATTAATGTGAACTGAAATGTTCCATCATTGCATACTTCTGTTATTTGCATCACTCCTACAGCAAAAACATGACACCTAATTATGCTATGTGAGATATCCTGTAGCTATAGAACTGCAAACCCAATAAGAGATTTAAAAATTTTACACTTGAGCAAACCTGGAAATCACCATGGACACATCTATATGAAATTAAGTCCTGCTAATGAAGGATTTCACAGCATAATGCCCCCCCATACTCTTCTAAAACCAATGTACTTCATTGTAAAAATGAGCTTCTAATGTGTATATTCACAGTTCTCCCTCACCCAGCCAAGACGTTGATGATAACAGTGCAGCCGACCATGAAAGGTGCCAGGGGGCTTTTGGTCTTGGAGTTCACAGCCCCCAGCAGCACCACCATGGTGACCAGGCAGGTCATAGCGATTTCTCCGAACAGAGCTCCTCCTATTTGACCTTCTGACTGCAGCAGAGCGAAAGCAGCCCCTTGAGCCTTGGTGTAGTTCTCTCTGGAGGTCATTGCCTGTTGGCATGAGTCAGTTGTCATTCACTTGAGGTATGTTTCACGTACATATATAACAGAGTCTAAGATGGATGTTTTAATGATACAAAGTATGACAGCCTCACCTTTGCCATAGCAGCCCCGAGCACCCCTCCAAGCAACTGACATGCAAGGTATGGGACCACCATATTCATCTCCATCCCCCCACACAGATAGATAGCCAGGGTGAATGGAGGGTTGAAATGGGAACCGCTGAAAAGGCAAAAAAGAGAGAAAACTGCAGTTTTGGGGGTAAACTTCTGAGTTTTGGGCAATATTGTCCTCAAACTGTAAACTTTTAAACTGATGCAAAGTTCATGGTTTTGAAATATAACTCTATTAAAACGTGAGGTACAGAAACTTGTGAAAGAATAAGGAATTCTTAGAAGCACAGATGTCTCATTTTGAAACAATTAGCTTTTGAGATACATATGCACTCAAAACCATAGAAGAAATACATAGATTACATTGTCAGTTACATGTCTTTTGGTTACTGACCATCCAGAACACTATGATAACAAAGAAAAAACGTATTATTCATGGCACAATAAACTGCAAGATGAGTTTAAGATATCCTCACCTGATCCCATCCATGCAAGCCACCATGATGGCTACAGCCAGACCATGCACCAGAGCTGGCTGAAGTCTCCCCGCAGACTCCACATTCTCTATGACTGACACACACCCTATAAAAACAAAGAATGTAGTTCCCACCAGCTCGCCCAGACAGGGCTGAAACAACCTCTCGAATTTGTTAGGAGGTCTGGCTGGAGTTGGTTTAGCCTCTGAGGTCATGAGAGACGTCCCGACTTCACCCATCTCCAAAGTCTTATCATCCATGACTCCTCAGCGAGGTCTGGTCGTGAGAGATGAAGATGCCACACTGACTCTGCTGACCTGATGTGTGCATACAAATATGTCCACCAATATGCAAGGGGTGTGAGGTTACTCTGCTTGACCTGACATGGACTCTTTTTCTTATTAAGCCAAAAAAAAGAGTATGTTCATCACATGTTCTTTCATTACAAGAGTCCACCGACTAAAGGTAAATAGTTAATGCGTCTGCTGACACATTTGTGAACTCTGCCTTAACTAGTTTAAAAATCAGCTAGTTTTTGTCAGTGATTGGAGCCTAATAATTTACTATGAAGTTAATGTGAAGTAAACATGTTTTCAAATGTCACTTTTCCATGATGGGGTCAAAGAAGGACAAAGCAGGGAAATGACAGTCTATGCTGAGACTTCTGAGTAAAAGATGTACGTTGGGAATGAAAAGTTATAACCTGGGTTGCCTGATATCCCTCGGTCAGTAAGTTGTACTATGATACAGATACAGTACTTCAGTTGTGTGAAAGTCAAAAAACAAAACATTAGCCTGGATAGGGGTGCAAGCCAGAGCACTTGCTAAATGTTTACCCAAGAGCAAAGTCTGTGCCTTCTTCTTAATTAGGGAAAAAGATTGCTTAAGTTAAATTGTAGAATTTCATGACACAGCAGATTTCACAGATTAATCATTTCCCACAGATGATCACACATTACATGGAGAGAAAAAAAAGTCATGTCAAGGAAGGGATGGAACAGAGTTTGTCTGGTACTCCAGCACACATCCTCACCCTATACAGTACATTGTATGTTATGTATAATATGACAATGTAAAAAGGGCTGTTAAATCATCACCTGAGAATAATTCTGTAGTATAGACTGAACTGAGGCTGATATCGAAATGCAAGAGTTAAAAAAAAATTAGATAAGAATATTACAGTCAACAGTGCATTTTTTTACATAGACAAATAATCTCCCTGACTGTGTACTGCGATGTTGACTCCACATGCTGTACTACAGTTTTTTATGTTACTTACTGAGTTAACATATACGCCAATATAATTATATAATATACAGTATACTGATATAATTGCACTAAGCGACTGTATTGACCTTGCCAATTTGTTGGTTTAGTTCTATTCTGTAGTGCACATGTTGAGTAATGTTGAGTAACAGCACACTGGTTGTGAAGTTGAGGTTGTTTTCACTCACCACCACCAGGTGGAGATGTTAAACAAAAATTACCTGCTGGCTGAGGGTACCACTGAGGATCTTTTGGGCCAGTGTGAAGTGGCTTGGTATTTTCCAGTTTGTAGTAGGAATGTGATTTTTGGGCTTTAGACACAATCTCCAAAAGTGACACAAACAACACTAAAGACAAGCAGCATTAAGTAGTTATTTTAAATGATCAGAGAGGTCCAAAGTATTGGTTTATATACAATACTGTACCTACTTGTACCTATTGGAGCTGCTGAGTGTATGTAAACACATGCATTCCCATAGTGAAAACCTTTCTAGCCTTGTGCAAAAAAGGGACTAAAACTGTTCTAAAACAGACATTAAGAGAGGGTCTCATGTGTTTAATTTGCTAATATGTGAATATAATATAATATTTGCTAAAAAATTCTCTACATGAGACATCCAAAGCCACAGCTCTCTGACACAGAGGTGTTGATAGATAACTGAGGAACAGATACCCAGAGAATAAACACAGACAGACAGAGGCCAGTTTTACCACCACAGAGACGAAAACGCACACACATTCACTCACAAAGCTGTTTTGTGAGGCTGATGTGTTTTCACTCGACTGCACAGTGGCTTACAAATGACAGATATGAAACTATAGCACTGGTTGTTCTTTAATATCAACCAACTAAGGTTAAAGTATCTTGAATAGAGTTTCAAAAGCTCTCTATAAACAGGAATGAAGAGACATAAACATTCACCCCCTTGTATTGGGATCACCACCATCAGTCTCATGACATACAGGGTCCACAGGTCTAAACACATTAGACCTGCTCAGGTAGGGATGCCTTTGGAATTTTATGGAATACATTGCTGAGCCTTGTAATATAGACGCCAGATAAGACAGAAGAATGCCCTTTGTCTGAGAGGGCAGGGGATTATTTTTTAGTTATTATGACCTTGAATATCATGAACACTGACAAAGTCCACTGAAGGAAATTACTGTTACTGTAACAGGCAGACTAACCGGAAGACTAAAAAAAATATTGGTGGCAGCAAATCTCAGACATGGATATCTCAGAACCTGAGCAGATAAAACCAGAACTGTCTGTCTGGTTAGGTAGGGGACAGTGTGGAAATGTTGTATGTGTGTGTTTAATCCTGATAATTCAAATTCATAATAGTGTAATTCTGCTCAAATAAGACAGAAAACAGCCACATATGAATTCTTGAAGAGGCTGCCCATGTCATGACAGAGCAGCGACCACAAGGTGGCAGCAGATGTCTCAGAACAACAGAGTTGTAGAAGTTCAGTGTTTAATTATGAACTGATCTCCAGTCAGTCCGGGAGTCACATTACCTGGAGGCACTTGGCCAACCCGGGAGTGCCCCAGACTGACCCCAGAGCAGTGGATGTAGAATTACAGGGTTTTCTGACATTTCTGCAGCTGATGATAGCTGTTTAATGATGTTTATCGGCTCTGATGTGCTTCATAATGTTTATTTGTTTACTTGTTTGGTAAAGTGTCGTCAATGTTATTTTAGTTTTGTTAGTTCAGCAATTTATTTTACACAATCAGCCCAATTAAAAACTTAAATGGTGATTTCTGTGTTCACGCTTTAAAATGTATATGACTTTGCTATGACCATGACAGACCAATAGCTGACTCAATGGGTTTTTTTTTCCTTTCTTTTTTTCTTGCTTAGGTATCACATGTCACCACCGAGCCATGCAGCATACAGTGGGGAAGTAAAGGCACTTCCTTCTTCCTACCATAGTGGTAGCGGTAGTGGTAGAGTTTAATAGGACGGGTGATACTCGTGGCAATGGGGATCATGAAGCCTGTCAGAGGCTGTTTTTAACCGATTCCTCTGCTGTTCTTTCTGGGGTTTTTACACAGAGACGGCCAATGTCACCGGGTTCAGTCAGGAGAACTGCTCAGCTGTAGTGTAGAAATAAAAGTGCAGCCCTTTCTGCCACAATGGCAGCGACGTAGCGCAACTTTTTTGGATCCACGGTGGATGAACGACAGCGCTCGGAGGCGCCGCAAACTTTTACAGACTTGTAGGAAACGCAGAGGAGACTGAAAACATGAAGAAACAATTTAATCGCATGAGGCAGCTCGCCAACCAGACTGTCGGAAGGTGGGTGTTTATTTTAACAACATGCACTGTTGCAAGTTGGTGCCACAGATTTCTATCCAAAGACAGGCCAACACTGCTGTTGTTCGTCATAATTTGTCTAAACATTTTGTTGACTTCCATTGTCATCTGTCTTCTTGTTGTGGGCGGTGTCGGAAGGGCTGGGTCACGTTTTGTGTAACCTGGACAGTTTATGAAGTTTAAGGAAAGTACAGTAACATTTTGTAATGCAGAGATGTAGAGCAGAAACTAAACCTGCTTACTTATTGGGTTGATTTTAGTTTTTAACGTTCAGTGAAAACAGGCCAGTAGAAGGAGTTTGAGAAAGTTAAGGGCTAACCAGATGTGGTTTAACAGGCTTTTTACTGAACCGTCACTTTAATCTTTCTTTAAGATCAGTATATAGTGAGTTTGTAATAGCTGTAAGCAATAGGTCTTGGGCTGCAACTAAAGATAACCAGTCTGTCAGCTGTTTTTTTTTTTTTTTGATTATTTTATCATTATGTCCATAAAATGTCAGGGAATTGTGATAAATACCAACAATAATTTCCCATTGTCCAAATTCAAGTTTTCAAAATGCAAAGATATCCAAAGATATCCAAAAATATTCAGTGTACTCTTAGATAAGACAAAGAAAAAAACGTTAAAAAAAAGTATAAAACCCGAAGATAGTTAGTTTTAAATTAAGAAAAGCAACAAATTCTCATCATAAGATTAATTAAAGGACTGAAAGGAACATCATAAACAACCATACTTCCCGGCTGAAGTCTAAACAAGATTATATTTAAGTACTGCTGGTATTTCTGCAGTTGTAGCCTGGGATGTGCACACAAACACATATTTCCTGATGTGTGGTGATACTGGAAGTTTGTGTACACACACACACACACACACACACACTATCTATACCATCTCCCTCTCCTCTCCCTTCATCTCCGTCCCCACAGGGGTTTCCAGCCCTGCTCTCTATCAGCAGCCGCCACTGAGATGATGTGTCCAGTTATTACTGCATTAATGGTGTCTGCAGACAATGTCTCTTCAAAATGACTTTTCCTGACCAATGCCCTGTAGGCAGTGGCCTTGGATTCCTCGCATATGTTCCTCCATACGTTGTGTAAGAGCAGTAAAACTTGACAGTGGCAGAATGACAGCTTGCTCACTGAGAGGTACAAGTGTTAGCAGGCACACACCCACTGTGGATTACTGCTGGACAGAGTTTAACATGCCAGTAATCCTCTGGTGTAGCACTGCATGACTAACAGAAAGGGGGAGTTAGAAAATACATGGTTGAGGTTAGCAGCATCATGTTTGATAAAAGGTGGGTAAAGTGACATTACGCAGTTTAATCTTCCACAGTCTTTACTGACACAAAATGGAGGATACAGTATAAACAATTGCCACTGGTACAGAGGGGTCTATTTTCCACCACATCCCTGGCTCAGTATGATGTTTTTCAGTCATGTTAGATGAACATGAAATTTAAGCTGATGGCTTCTACAGAACTAGGATGACTTTTTTTTTTAACCAGTTCACAAACCAGTGAATTTGTCCCACTCCCGACCCCCCACCCCCCCGCCAGCATGACAGTTTGTAATGATGTGGTTTTCTGTTTGGCACAGGAAGGGCCAGACACTGAGGGTTTTTGCAGGGTAAGCATTTCTACGGTTGTTGACGGGCTGTGGGGACGTCACACGCTGCCACACAGGATTGTTTTTAAAAAAAGAGGAAGCAGTTCGATTTACATGTGATTAATAAAGAGGAAGCAGTTTGATTTACATGTAGTTGCCATGTGGTACAAGATAGCAGGGTAGAGGAGTTTGTGAATCCTCGCACACCTCTGGGGAGATAAACTAACATTTAACAAAGCTTAACAAAACTTTGATTTGGGATGAAAACATGGGCAATGAATCCTTATGTTATAACAGAATATGGATATATATAGAGTTTTAACCTTTTAGATCGTCAACTGATTTTCTTACAGTCCAGTTACTGTTGTGCTCCAGCTCTCTGTGTTGTTTTCCTCCAGGTTTTCTTTCAGGGTCTGGGCTCCAGCATTGTCAAAGTCTATTCTTAGAACAATAGCTGCTGGCCAGAGCCAAGCTGCGCTCTAGTCAAATCAATGCAAATTCAATATTGATAGGAATCTAAAGATTGCTCATGTAGCCTTTTCCTTCAGAGGCCGGCCTGTGTGACCTAATGTGTAATACGATCATGTGGATGAGTGTGTCGGTATTCTGGCTGCAGATCGTATCCAGTGCCATCACAGACACTGCATATCAGCCCTCTGTTAAACTGTTAAAGTAACAAGCTGTGACTTGTACTTGTGTGTATATGCTTCTCAGTTTTAAACATCAATTAGAGGTTCCTTATGTTGCTCAGGACGTGATTGAAAATTCAAGAAGCCACAGTTTATTCTGAGTGGGAGTGGGTATCATTTGTAATGTGTTGGTAACAGTACTGAGGCATTACTCGTTACCTTTCATTGAGAAACAAACCATATTTTTTGGACGAAAAGAAGCCTAAATTCACAAATATTACATATTGTCTAAACAAAAACAGTCAAACTTTTCATTTATAAATAACAAATGATGAAATTGTCAAAAATTGTCAAAGTTTACATTTAAATCTGGAATATCTTTGATTATAAGTCAGCAAATAATGAAAAGATCTGAGGGCTCATGCTGATGTCTTGTTTTGTCTGAGCAACAGTCCAGAACTCACAGATATTAAATATACATTCATAGAAGATTAAGAAAACCAGAAAATAGTCATATATGAGATGATTCAACAGGTACATTTTTGCCTAAAAACGACTTAAACGATTGATCAATTATGAAAAGAGTTGCGGATTAATTTACTGTTAATCAATATTGCATGTTTTGGTCAATACCCAGCTCTTATACTGATTACCAACAGCAAATCATTGATCACCTATATTAAAAAAACAGTCTGTAGAATCCAGAATCTTGAATTAAAATCTCCACTCATAGTTGAAGCTAGAGACAGCAGAGTGCAGCTGAAGGTGTTTTCCATCAGCAGTGAGGATATTTCAGGCAGTGGTGAGGTAAGCCTGTGTCTGTAGGGTGTAACTTGTGAGGATCTTATTTCTGACTCTTACAACAGTATTAGGTAATAACTCTTGTGTGGGAGAGGGTTAATTGATCCCTGCGAGATTTAAATCTATAGTGTGGGCCTGCACCGGTACAGCGAGGGAAGAGGTCCTCTGGGATTTGTGTGCAGAGATGTGCATGTTGGTGTGTGTGTGGTCGGTGAATATTGATAGCGTGAGTGATGAGCTCGCTTTGCTGGGCTTGCTAGCTCAGCAAGATCCAAGCCAAGAAACGGAGAACAATGATTAGTCTCTGAAATAAGGAAGAATCTGCAACAGGAGTTGTAGGTCGCATATAAAGAGGCCAATGTGTGTATCTGTGATTTTGGCGTTTTGTTCACATTTCCTAGACGTTTTAGAGTGATGTCACAGTGTCCTATTTTCCGCAGACAATACAATACAATGTGCGGTGTGTTCGGTGTGTTTCAGACATCAACAAGCCACTTGGCAACTCCCACCCTTCTCCCCACAAACCCACACACACACCTTTCCCCTGTTGCCATAACAAACCAGGTGCAGATGACACAACAGGAAGTGTGTGTTGGGACATGGGTGGAGGAATCTGACAGATCCATTGTGGAAAAAAAAGGCCACTGGCACGAGTGGTGACGGACAGCAAGCATTTTGTTGTTTAGGCATATTGTGCACTGTGTATTTTTGCTGCAGGCACACACAGTGCAAACTACGACTAGGACAGGTTGGGCTGGATAGACTGTTAGACTGCTTTAGTTTGATGGTCTACCTTTGCTGTCTACAGGTCAGGCCTTGTTTAGTTGAAATAGTGTGTGATCCATAAGAAAACAGCACATCACAATATGTTATTGTGCTGCATTTTGTTTGACCAATACAGAAGACTAAGACATGTCCAAATACTCCATATTCTTTAGGCAGTTCATTCAAATTGCGTACTCACCATAGGACAGGTGTGTCCCCCAGCTCATATCCTTGGAATGCATTATATTGTTGAGCTATTTATGGTTCAGTGTCTTATCTCTGCATGTTAAAGGTGTGTTTTTCTATGTCTGTATTTTAATTTCACTATTTGTTGTCAATCGTTGACCTTTGGCTTCATATTTGTGTTTCTCCCCACAGGGCTGAGAAAACTGAGGTGCTGAGCGATGACCTTCTACAGGTGAATATAACATTCTCCTTTATTATTGTTAATGTTCATAAGTTTTCAGAGTGTGTCAGATACAAACTGAATCTGCTGTCACAGTCTATGCTTTGTTGAGAGAAGAGTGAATGTCTGTTATTTTTATAAATGGACACCCAAACCAAGTATGAGCAATGTGGAGTGGGAGTGTAATGGTGTGAACTGGCCTTTTTTTAAAAGTCGGGTTGTCTGTGTTTTTGGATTTGGGCTGTGCAGTTTGGCATAAATGCATCTTAGTTAGTTTTCTTTGTCTTCATGATATCTGTAAATGTCACTTCAGCTTCTAAAATGCAACTGAGCAGCAACATTCAGCACATTTACTTTGGAAAGCTGGGTGTGTAGGAGTTTTGGGAAAGATTGCTTTTACAGCTTAACAAGTTCAGACAGTTGCTTTTTATGTTAATGAGGATATAACTCATTTAGACATTTTGCAGAGCTGCAAAAATTTGTTGATAAGTGGATCCACAGGATATCAGCTGGCGACTATTTATGTGTATGATAGTAAACTGAATATATGTGTTGTGAGTTGTGGGAAATTACACCAGGCATATTTAACTATTTTCTAACATGTCAACTACTTGTTAAGCAGATCTCTTATATTCATGTAAATGATTCTGTAATTTGAAATAAGAAGAATCATTATGAAAACCAAGAAAAGTACAACATAAAAAACACCCTGGTATTCCTAAAAGTAATTAATTTGTTTGTTTGTTTTTTCAAACTTCAAATTCTTGTTATTGCATCAAACCATTAAACCTGTATTATGTATCATATTGAACAGTGGCATTGTTGTGTCCCTAGCAGTTACAGTTGTGCCTGCAATAGCTGACACAGAATGTTTACAGGTTAATGTAACGCTATGATTCATTATCTGTCGCCCATGAAGGATGTTACGCTTTGTTCACTGTCTTACCCGCTTCATTTTAAACCACTGCGCTGCTTTTTTAGAGGTCGTTTCCTGGAAGAGTAAAACTCGGAAGTTATCATGGGACTTACAAGTCCTCCTCAAAGGCTCTGTTAAAGCCATCATGCCTTAGCAGCTTGTTGATGCCAAGTTGCTCTGCAGTCTTGGAGTACAACTGCTGGTATTAAAACGTTACTGGGGAGTCTTTCATTCAGTAATGCCTCGCCAGCTCAGAGGTTTGGCGCCGGACGAAAAGTGCCTCATGGTTTTTTACTCAAGGCAAATGCTGGCAATGTTCGGCTATCCCGCAATCATACTGGATGTACGCTGTGCATCGTGCGTGTGTGTGTGTGTGTGTGTGTGTGTGTGTGTTGGGGGATGGGAGTTTGCTGGCCAGTGACACTGAGATCACTGCTAGGAAAAGAGTGTGAATAAATACAAGAGAAACTGAGAAAGACACAGCATGTTTACAGGAGAAGGAGGCTTTTGTGGGAGGAAAGCAAAGGTGAGAGAGGGAAAGGAAAAGCTTTCAATAACCTTTGTTCAATCATGGAGGTCAGAGTTTTATGACATGCAGTACTGAACTATGAACTCCATGTGGTTCACACACAATAAAACACTACACTTGGTGAGAAAAAGGAGTATTACTTATGATATATGAGCACTTAAATGTAGACAGTTGTTTTGCTGTAATTGGGAGAAACAGTCTGGCCATGTGTTTTTGTTTTTTTGTTTTTTTTGTTTTTTTTGCTTTAACGGTGGAAATAAATAAATTTTGCAATACTTTATATCATTGTCTTCAAAGCACAGAGCACTGACTGACCCAGCCCTTCCTGAGAATGCTTTCTCTCGCCTTTGGTCTTGTCCTGAAAGACAGGAGCTTTGTGCTGCGTTAGACATTCCTTTAGCTCAGTGAGGAATGTGATTGTCAGGCAATCAGCATAGTGGAAGTGGCTTGGATGTCTTTCCGCATAACAACTTGAGGTCCAAGCTGCCAGTCATAATCTGTGGGTTTTTAGAAATTACAAAAAGACATTGTATGGTCAATCAGGACACACACTGCTGTCGGACAGTTTACAGATAATGCTGCCTGATTGCAGTCATCTCTATGAAGTGTGTAGCTCACAGTTTACTAATTCATAGACCAGTGAATCAGTATCAGCATTTTTGATTTAATCACACTGGCTGGAAAAGTTTTTCCCTCTTTCCAAACATGAGCAGAGAAAGAATAGTTCACCCCCCACCACCACCACACCCCCTCCCCACAAGGTCCCACACCCCCTTCTCAGAAGCGTCCTACATGAAATTTGACACTATGATTTCCATGGTGTTGTAGTAGTCGTTTCTTTTCCACTTTTCCATGGTCCTTTGCATTGGCTGAGGCGTTTATCTTGTTTGGACACGTCCTGCCTCAGTGGGAGAATTGAGGAGGCTGTCAGACTGGATTGTATCGCTGCCTGCCTGACCTCATACAGGAGAGAGTCGAGCTCAAACTGGTCCCATATCTCAGTATTTGAATACAACTTAGGATACATAATGGACTGTTATTGTTGTGGATACTGGACTATATTCATATCTGATACTTTATGCTAAAAAGGTATTTGTCAGCTAGCCAGCTGGTGAGCCAAACAGAAAAAAAGTTTTTGTGGTTGGTGTGAACACTGGCTTGGTCTATTAAAGGAAGATTTTGGTTATGGCTTTTTTGGCTATTTAGTGATGTTTTTGGCTTTCCTGCCAAGAGTCATATGAGCAGATTGATACCTCTCTCAAATATGTAGCTAGAGCCAGCAGCCAGTTAGCTTAGCTTAGCATAAAGACTGGAAACGGGGACCACTAGCCACTAGCCTCATACGCTAGAAGTAGTACACCACATAACTCCTCCTAAAACCAAAATGTGTCATTTTTACATTTAGGTTTTTGTACAGATGAAACAAGTGAAATATATTACTAACTACTTAGCTTTAGAGGTACAGGCCGGTGCATTAAGGTACCTTGGGACAGAGCCAGGCTAGTTGTTTCCCCCTGTGCTAAGCTCAGCTAACCAGCTGCTGGCTGTAACTTCATATTTAGCAAACAGATATGAGAGTGGCATTGCTCTTCTCATCTAAAGGAAGCAAATAAGTATATTTCCCAAAATGTCAAACTACCCCTGTAAGAAAACATGACTTCTCAGACTGTTTATTTCGATCCTGGTTCTGCTCCATCATCAGCTAGCCAGACCTTTAGCCATCCTGCCAACAAGGTCAGCCAGCTAGTAGTTTGTCAGCCAGCCAGCCCCTCAGTTAACCAGCTATTCACACAGCAAAAGCATCTCAAAGCCAGAAAACACAACTGTATCCACCCGCCTGGTTCCTCTGTGACTCACGAAACGTTCCACATTTTCTGCTGTGGCAGGTCAGAGGTCGTCAGCCCGCTCTGTTCACTGCTTTCATTGCTGTCTGGAGAAAAAAAAGAGGCAGTAACTGGTCTGTGAACCTTTGGACAGCCCCATAACTACAGAGGTGGGAGGAATCAGGGATTGTCTCTGTACTGTTAATAGTCTAAGTGTGTGCGCTTGTCTGTGCCTTTGATCAGGGAGTTTTCCTGCTTTTTTTTTTTTTTCCTCTCTTTAACTCAATGACTTCAGATTGTCTGGGTGTTTCTAAGTGTGTGTACTGTGTGTCTGTTTCCTTAATTCAGTCTCTCTGCGAGGCCAGATCTCTTGTGAGCAGAGCCTGCCATTTTAGATGTGAGACTGGCTAATTAAAGATCATCTCATTTATTTTGTTAAAAGGAGGTTGTATGGATATTTTTATCATTGAATACTGTATATGCTAGTACATCATATTAACATCTACGACGCAGGTAAAAAGCAACAGGGAAGAGAAGGATATTTAAACTTTGAGACATTTTAAATAAATATTTTGTGAAACAGGCTACACTTCAGTACAAGAAATTTGATATTTTGTACATTCTGTGAATCTCCCGAGGGTCTTTTGGTGTATGATGGAAAGAGAAAACTCTTTCCATCGGCACAGACAATGCGATCACCCAGTGTATCTAGTCCGCCGCCCACACAGCAGCCACTCGGTTCTCTTTCTCTCCCTCCTGGCACTGAATGTTAGAAGTCTGGATCCAATCAAGCCGTCACCAGATAGAGCTAGACTTCCATGCATTAATCAGAGCAGGGGATCAGCTGAATGGTGAGCGAATCAATTGGATTCAGGCGAGGAAGCCAAGTCCAGCTGTGGTCTGGCATAGAGCACCAACTACAGGAAAGAGGGAGGAGAGAAGAAAGGGAGAGGGAGGAGGAAAAGTTTTGAGTGAGTGAGAGAGAGAAGGGGAGCTCGACATGCCGTAAAGAGACCCGGGAATTAGTGAGGATAAAAGTAAAGGAAGAAGAGTAAGAGCAAGATGGGGATCAGACAGCAAATGAGGGGGCTTCAGACGTTGTGACGCAACTGGATGTTTACAGTGAAACAGGAAGAGGAAGTGAATACTCACTGAGAGACGGCTAGTTTGGTGCAAAATTAACATTTCGCTAATGCTACAACCACACCACAGAGTTTTAGCTTCAGTTCAAAAACAGTGAACTAAATTTATGGTGTTTATGTTGTCAAAAAATGTTTCACTTCATACAAAACCTCTCTCAGTGACGGGTATTAAACTGTACAATTTATGTGCCACAGTTTTGTTTTAAGAACCACACAGATGGATTTTTTATTTTTATTTATTTATTATAACTCATGTATGCTTTAAATCACTGTGGACCATTTTACAAGGCATACCATAAGTTTTTAGACCTTTTAAACCCTGTCCACCAGTCAGTGGCTTCTTGCTTCTTATTAAACTTTGAGACTTATTTTCTGTCAGTTACATTATTTTCACATGATCATGCAACTGAAAACTCTCACTGATGGTTCATTTGAGGACACTGTCTGAAATTGCTGAGTTGGATGCCTAATTGCAACTTTTTTAACACGAAAAACTCTCAAATGATGGTGGATAGTGTGGTTGAGTAATATAATGATGTATACTGTGAAATCTTAGGAGATTTTATCATAATGTTTATACTATGGTGGTAATATCTCTCATTATATTGTTTTTATACTGCTGTGGTTATTTTATCCATAAATAGTTTCTCAAATATATTTTCTATAAACTGTGTCATATGACTATGTATTGGTATCGCAATTTAAAATGACATATACATCAGTAGAGAACTTTATACATTTTTCTCAACCCTATAGAATCATTCTTTAATCCACCACAGTTTAGCTCTATTACCATGTGATGAAAAGCTAATGTAACAAATCAATTAATGAATTGTTAAAGGTGATTAATAACTATTTCAAGAATGTTTTGAGTGGGAATGCTATTGACCTTGATACTGACCTTATTATTAAGGGGACTGGGTAGTAACCAGATGTGACCGATCCACACTAATAACAGATCCTGTGTCAACATTAGCGTAAAAATTCACTGTTTCTGTGTCTGCGAGGGAGGTCAGTTTTTGGCACCGGAGTTCCTGCAGTGAGGTACATTTATTTAAAATTTGCGGAAAAGAGAAGAAGTAGGATTGGTTCATCCCTTGTTTCAGGTCTCTACAACTGGATTCTTCTCTAGTTGTGAAATGAACTTAAACCTCTTGCTGCCTGGAAGGTAGAATATCTACCCAAAAGTGTATGTGAAGTGGGCTGTGGTAATATACATTTACGTGATTGTAGTTAAGGGCTTAAAACATGCAAAACCTTGAAATACTTGCTCATGAAGAATAACCAGTAGATCAGGCCGCCACCAGAGTGAATCATCTGTTTCCTTGATAGTATCTCAACATGGAGTCTTCATACGTCGAAAACAAAGCAGCTTCCCCTGTTTTGAGTAAAGACCACAATCCATCAGTCTATGTTCTTTATCTGCCATGACTCGTTCCATCTGGCTGTCAGCGCTGCCTGTTGTAACACTGCACGCTGTGGAACAGAGCTAGACAAACAGCCCCCGACATCCTCCATCATCTTTCAATAACACGAGCAGGATGGAAAGTTAAGGGATGGATGTGCTCTCGTGCCGAATCTGTGTTTTGATTTGTAGCCCTCACCTGGTTGGTTTCGGCTCAACAGGAAGAGATGATACATCATTACACACGCTTCCTTCATCCTGCTTTAAATCATTTAACTGAGCTCTTCTCACAGCAGGCCTGTTTTGTTTGCTCTGACTTTGTGACACTGCATTTTATTTCTTCATGTGCACATGCAGATCGAGAGGCGGATGGAGCTGGTGCGCCTGGTGTCGCACAACACGCACAAGAGGCTGGTGTCCTGTCTGCAGGGTCAACTCGGCACAGACACTGAAAAGAGACATGTAAGAAGAAGCACTTGATTTTCCAGTGTTTGCTTTTACTCTAGTTTCATTCAGCAGCTGCACTTTGTCGACATTCACATCTTTGAACTGGCCTGTCATAAACAAATCTTACTGTCTCAGCGTGTTCACAACATGCTACAAAGTCAAGACCTCTATGTATGTAGAGCTTTTCCATTTTGCTTAAGAGCCACTCAGATGCTAATGTAGCATGTAGCTCATACAGAAATTAAATAAGGTTGAATCACTGTGACACCACCGTTAGCATTAGCAAGGACCTGCTATCTTGTGTTGTGAGCACAGCATCTCCTCTTACATAACACACAGATATGAGCAGGACTCATGAGAAAAATATTCAGCACTGGCCTCCTGCCAGCTTCACTGTAACTGTGTAGCAGACCTACCCCAGCAACACACACACACACACACACACTAAAACTAACAAACCTCTGAAGGAATCACTGTTTTTCGCTGAAATCATCTAAACGGTGCATGGTTTGACATACCTGCTGTTGTGAGATGTTTGATTTTAACAAAGTAATTTCCTGCAAAGAATCAATAAAGTATCTATCTATAAATAAGCAAATTCCCCACCAAGCACACAATGGTTACAGTTGAAAAATAAACATTATGTAATTGCCTAAATCCCAGATATGGATCATTGGGTTATCTTTAGGCTGTTTGTTCATCACAGTTTAGCCAAAACCCCAATGAGAAAGGCACACATGGGAAAACAAACAGACAAGCAGATGCTGTACAACACAAAAAGTATCTTCTTATCGTCATTTTTTCTGCACGTTTCTTGAAGCAAGCTCAACTTTTATTTGCTGGTTTGTTTGCAGAAAAAGCTGCCCCTGACGGCGTTGTCCCAGGCCATGCAGGAGGGAGGAGGCCAGCTGGGAGACGAGAGTCTGATCGGGTGAGATGGGAAAGTTAAATTAGATACACATTCAGTGACTGGACCAGACCATTTGTCTCAAAATCTTTAAATTCCATTGAACCTTATTAACCAAAATACAATGTTAAAAGTGAGTAGTGGAGTGAAAACAATGTAAAAGGGATAAAGACTATATTAACATCTTTCTCACTGTAAGAAAAGTAGTGATAACAGTCGTGTATGTGTGTGTTCGTGTCTGTGTTTACAGCAAGATGATGGATGTGTGTGGGGAGGCAGAGAGTAGGTTAGCGACTGAACTGATGCAGCATGAAGTGCAGATCGAGAGAGACATCCTTGATCCCCTTAACCAGCTGGCAGAGGTAAAGACGCAGAGAGTTTCACCCTCTTCATACCGAAGTGACAAATAAATTAGTCATTTAGGACACCATCTTTGTTGCTATTGACTGAAATACTCAGTGAGCCTATATAGAGTCTGTACGTACTGTGTATTTAATCTCATGATTGTGCCAAATTCAAATGGCTTTTGGCATCTTTTTGAGGTGAATTAGCGTTCTGCATGATTCATACTGACAGAATGTTCTCACGGGAAAGTTATTTCCAGCATTGCCTGTGAATCTGTGTGTACTCATGGAACCCTTACTATTTTCTCTCACAGGTGGAGATTCCCAATATACTGAAACAGAGGAAACAACTTGCCAAGCTGGTTCTGGATTATGACTCTGCAAAGACAAGGTACAAGTGCTTACAGTCTATATTGGGTGGTCGACACATCTTTATTTAGTGTTAACTGTGTTGAATAGTGTTAATTTTAGTCCTTTTTTGCACGTTTAGAATTGAGTGACTGTTACTTACACTTTGTAATGAATTGAATGTGTACAAAAAATTGGATTTTTAAATTAAGTATGCTCATGCTTACTGTAAACATGCCTAAATGTCTAAATAATGTCTTGGCCTGCAGGTTCTACCAGGCATCAAAGTCCAATAACCAGGCCATGGCAGCTAAGGCAGATTCTCTCAAAGACGAGATGGACGAGGCTCTGAATAAAGTAGAAATATGCAAGGTAGATTTTGTTTTCAATCTTTCCTGCAGCGTATAGTTCTTTTGATTTACTACCCATAATACAATTTATAATGGCATCACATAACAGTACAATGCTATACCAAGTAGGGCGGTTTAGGTAGGCTGAATATGCTGTATCTGATGGAGACATATTTAAACTAATAGCTGTACATTCCAGCCAGGGCCTCTTCATCAGGTTAGGATCATATCTAATGAACTGACTGAACAAAGGAAGCCTTGTAGCAGGAGTGGATCAGGAACAAACATGCTATGCACATTAGTAGGAGCATGTAATTAAAGGACATTGCTTTGTCATCTGGAGTTCATCTTGCGTCTTAATGAAAAGATTCTACAGCAGAGGGGTTTAGGGTCGCCATCATGTTCGCCAGTGTATGGAAACATATACTTTTTTCATCCACAGGACCAGCTCTCTGCAGACATGTACAACTTTGCTTCCAAAGAGGGAGAGTATGCACGCTACTATGTCATGGTGAGTGCACCTCAGTTTAGTTTAAATGACTCCGAGCTAAAATGGAAATGCGATGCAAATACTGTATGGTCTGTTTCACTATAAGTGCATTATTAGGTGATACAATCTTGGGCGCCTGCTTTACTATATGCCAGAAGTCTGTATGCCTGACCTGTGTTTATGTTTGTGGATGTATACCAGTTACTAGAGGCCCAGGCAGAATACCACAGGAGGTCTCTGGCAGCTCTGGAGGCAGCTATACCAACAATCCAAGTACAGCAAGGTGAACATGAAACAGTCATTTATCAAATATACAAACACTATAAATACACAATGTTTGCATCTCCCCTTTTAGTTCCTATTTAAACCCCCAGTATAAATTTTTAATGTGGTATCTGTAGTTGTTATCTGTGTCGTGGGGCAAAACGCAAACAACTCTGGACTCTGCGGGTTCAGAGATGTAGACTGGCCTAACTTGTTGGGTAGCACCTGTCCTGGTTGACAGTGCTTATGGCATAAATCAGAATAGTGCCAGTGGTATTAAAGAATTTCACACTGGTTGTTTGATTATTAAAATCAAGCGCCATCACTAATAGTATCACGTGTGAATATTTGGAACGCTTTGCAAGTTTTGTGCCTTTGTCTTTCACTGTAAAGGAAGTTGCATATTTCACCTTCAAACTCTTAAATCTCTCTGCGAAGAGAAGCTTTTATTTCCCTCATGAATGCCAGCAGCACAGCCCTCCATTTTCCTCCCTATGAAATCACGATGAGAGCTCCATTGTCTTACACGTATCTAATGCTACATCTGCTTTTCCTTTGGTCTGGTTAAGTGAATTGCTAACAGCTTGAAAGGGCAGACTTTTGGCAGATTGATAGCGACTTCAGTTTAGCTTGTTTTTTCCAGAAAAAAACCAGACTAAATCACATCTAATTGCATCAGTTTCTCTCCTAAGTTGTCTTTTTATAGTGTGTTTACATGTACTTAAGTAGCCAGATTACAGTCAGCTTTCTGCAGTGACCTAATTTTTTTTTTTTTATTTATTTTCTTTGACATCATTTTACTGAAGAATCCATTTTCTGTAACTGGGGCAGTGGGTAATTCCCTAGCTAGATTTCTCCCTGATAAAAGCCAATTTCTTGGCCGTGTATAGCCGTGTATTTGTGTGCGTGATGCAGACTTAAAACAGGGAAAGTATCACTGTGACAACAGAGCAGACATTAAATGCTGTCAAGAAATCTGATTAGCCTAACACTCATGACTTATTTCTCACCCAGACTCCTGGATGGAGAAGCCGGCGTTTGGTACAGCCCTGGAGGAGCACCTGAAGAGGAGTAACCGCGAGATCGCTCTGCCTATTGAGGCCTGTGTCATGATGCTTCTGGAAACTGGCATGAAGGAGGAGGTACGGATGGAGCCGTGGCCAGAGAGAAACTTTAGTAAACTAGGGCAAAGTTGAGGATTACTTGACCAGAATCTTGGACATAGCTTTAATACCCATAAAACTTTCTCCACTCTGTCGGAGCTGGAGGGAGACGTGGGTCATGTGGACCGCTCTCTAGAAACGATGGCACGTACAGTCTGGAAATATCTGTGGCCAACTTGTGGTCAGTTAGCCCTGGGGCTGCGGGAATAAGCACCGTGTGTGCAGGCATCTGTTATCCATTAACGTGGTACACTCTTCAAATGTAACCGTATCACTTGACTCCCCAAGGAGAACGATTTAAGTTTATAAAGGGGAACAAAACCCTTGCTCTACGTCTGTCTGATACTCATCCTGAAAGAGCCACATCTCTGTCAGTAGAAAAAACAATTCCTCTATTGACTCTCGTGGTCAGTAAATGGATGGCAGACTTTTGCTTCTCCTTTCTTGATACCAGCCTAGGTTCACTTCTTTAATTTTAGGATGGAAACCAGTCACCTGTAAATGACAAAAGCACCATTCAGTCTTTTTTTTGTTCCCCTATGTCATCCTCGCAGGGACTCTTCAGAATAGCTGCTGGAGCTTCAAAGCTGAAGAAGCTCAAGGCAGCGCTGGACTGTTCCACCTCACAGCTCGAAGAGTTTTACTCTGATCCCCACGCCGTCGCCGGTACAACCTCTTCTACAAATCCACAAATAAGTGACACAGTCTGGTCCAGATCATTCTCTCATAGTTTTTCTCTTCATACACAGGAGCTTTGAAGTCCTACCTCAGGGAACTTCCTGAACCTCTAATGACTTTTGGTCTGTATGACGAGTGGCTACATGCCTCCAAGTAAGAGGACAGCACACATAGACACGGTTCTTTTAATATCCTGTAAAACACACTAGCTCTACGCTAATAAGCAGTTAAAACCCACCTGAAGCAATGTGTGCTCACAGGCTGCTTTAGATATTCTCGCAGTTATGTAAAAAGAGAGTATTAAATATGTGTGTGTGGTTTCAGTGTGTTGGACTCTGATAAGAGGCTTCAGGCCCTGTGGGTGACATGTGACCGCTTGCCAAAGAGCCACAAAGCCAACCTCAGGTAAGAGCATCTTCAGCCCTATTCCTCTCTCTTCTGTTCCATTATATACATGTTGTATAAGGCGTTCAAATAATGCAAGGCACTCTATTGTTGCCATAGTGGACGTCTGAGGCTGTGTTGAGGCTGCTAAATTAAGCAACTGAACTGAATGTATAGTTTGTTTCTGTTCCGTTTCTCACTTTCATAACTGATACAGCAGATTTTGACTGGTCGAATAATAGCAAATAAGAGAGACTGGTTTCAATCAGTCATTTCGATGCCTTATCTGACATCTCATTAGAGCGCTCACTTCTGCGTAGAAGCCCCAACCTTGAGGTCATGACTCCACAAGTGGTCGCATGAGAAACCTGAAGCTGCAATTTCTTGGAGATTTTCAAGTAATGGCATGGTCTCTCTGTTGCAGGTATCTGGTGAAGTTTCTTGCTAAACTGGCTCAGGACAGTGAGGTTAATAAAATGACTCCCAGCAACATCGCCATAGTTCTGGGACCCAACCTGCTTTGGGCAAAGACAGAGGGGTAAAAACCTTGTGCAAGTGTTCACCTCATGTTACTCCTCTGAGAACAAAATGAAGCTAATATTGGTCAAGGTAACTGATCCCCCTCTCCCTTCCTCACCTGTCTGTGGTCGTGTTCAGGACGCTGGCAGAAATGGCAGCAGCTACATCTGTGCATGTGGTCGCCATAATTGAGCCCATCATCCAGCATGCTGATTGGTTCTTCCCTGAAGGTAAAACATCTCTGTCTGTTGTATTTGCAGTAAGATAACCTTGCAGCCACATTCTCTCTTAACTATACCCAACCACATTAATTTCTTATGACTGACTCTCAACTTATTAATTGATTAAGCTCAGATTTTATATATCATGGGTAATAGTATTTTGTATGTGTATTAATCTTTACACTCTGTAGTGTTGACGCATAAAAGTATATAAAACAGAAAATGTATATACTCGAGTACAAGTACTTCATAATTATACTTAAGCACAGTACTTGAATAAATGTTCTTAGTTTCTTTCCACCATTACGTTTTGGGAAATGTAGGAAGTCAGTCTATAGCCACGCTAATAGGACAGGCACAGCAGTGCTTTGAGCACATTAGCATTTGAGCAAATGCTAATATCACCATGCTAACACGCTCACAACGTCAGTGTTAACTTATTGATGTTTAGCATCAAGGTTGAAGCTAACAAATGCTATTTGCAAATGCTAACATTTACAAATAAGCACTAAATGCAAGCACATAATAAACCAAAATATTGATTTTGACCTTTGAAGGCGATAGGTTAAAAGATAAAGGTTCACAGAAGTTTGCTGGCATGCTAGCATGGCGAAAAGTGGCTGAAACAGTAGAACAATTATCACAGACTATTCCAATTATTAGGTAGAGGGTCATTTCTTCATATTAATCTTCATCATCTCTTCACTTCTTCCTCTGTCAGAGGTGGACTTCAATGTGTCAGGCATGTTCGCCATGCCCACCCACCCAGCCACCCCAGACCCTGAACCTGGCATGGACAGGAAACGCCCTGGCAGCCTAGTGGGGCAGGACGGGGACAGTCACACTCCCCGTAAAGACAGGTACCTGTCTCGCCCCAACCTCAGCCTCAGCCTGCCCCTCACCCTCCCGTCCCGTCCCAAGACACTGAGCAGGCAGGAGTCCCGGGGCCCAGCCGTGTCGGCCCTCTATGTAGTGGCCGACGAGTCCATCACAGTTACTGAAACACCCACTGAAGATCTGCCCAGTCCAGACTTCAAAGCTGTGCCATAGTCCAATGTAGCTCCCATTTATCCGGTTACTGATGAGTGAAAGAAGGGAATGATGTTAACTATGATTTTTTCCACCTCATTTCTGTTATGTTCAGGTGATTACAGCATAAGCTAATCAGTTGTTTTCCTCAAGGTTGGTACAGAACGTGATGAAAAAGCAGTACTCTTTCAGATATTTTAATGAAACAAAAACCATTTTCAATATTGTTGGGATACCAATTTGTCTAGAGTTATAATTCTCCTGTGTTACTCTTGTGTACTCTTGTGTTGTCTCCTTTATTTCCAATTAAAGCCTAGGTCACCCTGTAGGTTGCTGGTTTTATGTTTTGTGTGGGCTTCCTCTGTTGCATTTTGTTTGTACGGCGTGGCATCTGTCTCCTCTGTCCCTGCAGCGACGTTGCAGCTCAAAGTTGTTCTGTTTAAAAAGTCACTGTCATGTGGTTTTATGTCCTTTTTGGGTTCTTCTTTCTGAACTGGTTTCACTGAACTCAGGAAGTGGCGTCTCTTTCTGTCCCCAGCACCATCTCTCTCTGTCTGTCTCTGCTCTCGCTGTTTTTCTCTCTCTCTCAGTCTCTTTCACTCTGTATGATGGCGTGTGGTTTGCCCTCCTGAACTCTCTCCCCTCTCCCCCCTCCCTAGCACTGTTAACAAACAGCCGGAGCCCACTCCACGTAGAGCCAGCGCTGTAAATAGAAAGCAGCCACAGCTAACCTCACCCACCTTCCAACCCCCACTGCCCCCTCTGGAAGCTTGGGGTGCTACCCAGCCTGAGCCCCAGCCCCAGGCTTCGTTCCCGGTTGCAGAGGCTGAGCAGCCTGGCTTGAGTGGAGCTGGTGGTGGTGTTGGTGGTGGTGGAGGTGGTGGTCTGGGTGGTGGGGTCCAGGTAGCCACAGTACAACCTCAGGTTGTAACCCAGCTCAGCGCAGAGGAGAGCAGGTAAGGAGCGAGCTGAGGTAGCAACAATACTCCACCGCCTGCTCGCAGCCAATCAGCCAATCCGGAGCTCTACCCACCCTTTATGTTTGTTATGTGTTTGATTGGTCTTTGAGTTTACAGTTCCCATTCATGAAACAGAAAATCATATGAATAACAATGTCCACAATTTCCTGTGCTTTGAATTTGGCTTCATTTTAACGAATTAAGAATGTAATGCAATGAAAATCACATCATGCTTTGTCTACAGTCAACTTTTACCCTCCCCCCTGCTTGTTGAGATGATTGACCAAACTCAAGTCTATTTTTAAAAATATACTTGCCTTCCTTCCTGCCTGCTTTTTTGGTGTTGTCTGAATTTGCATGCAACACATTACCAAATCTTTGTTCAGTCTCTTAAACAAACTTGTCTTCTGATTTTGCATCCTCTTCTCTACACTGGTCTGAATACAGTTTTTTGAGTTATTCCCCATGCAATAACCTTCATCTGTAATTAGCATTTGAATGGACATTTGTGCAGTCTGTCCTGTATATTATGCATGAGTTCTTGCACTGGTGTATCACTTGCTCATTGAATGTAAAGTGTAGATGACCTGTTGATGGATTAACATTTGGATTTATTGTATTTCCGCAGCCCAGCCCGTGAGCTCATGTCCACCCCCCCTCCCCAGAGGAATGGTTCAGTTCATCTTTCAGTAGGAACCCCCCACTCTCAGGGCGGGTCCAGGGGGCCTAGTCCACACATGGTCCGCCGAGGTGAGAGAATGTACATCACGTTCATTTAATACCATTAATATTGTTAATATCATGTAATAGTTATGTTTTCCTCTGAAGGCACCAAGAAGCAGGCCCCAGCCCCACCAAAACAGGCCAGCCCCTTCGCCTCCCAACCCAGTAACACCCAGACACCCGGCTCCCCTCATCACCCACCCATCACACCCAGACGCCACCCCAGCAAAGACGGCCCAATCCACGCCCCGAGCCACCCGCCCCCGCAGCCTCCACAGCCCCACCAGGCCCAGGGGGAGTCAGAGCCCTCACCCCCAAGCACACCCACCCCTCCTGACACTCCACCTCATGACGGGCTCCACTCCAACCCGCTGTCCTACCACTCTGGATCTCTCCCTCGCCCCTCTAGGCCGGCACCGAGGCCACGGCCCCGGCCCAGCATGCCGCCACCCCCACAGCCTGCAGCGAATGACAATGGAAACGGCCTCTGCAGCTCCGCCTCCAAGATCATAACAGGTAAACAGTTTATCTCCTGTGCCTTATTAATCCTGTTGTCAATAGTTTTATACTGCCAGGGATCATGTGCAGTATCATATATTTAATTAGTTGTAAAAACCAAACTGTAGTTTGCAATCAGATGTAAGAAAATTAAGAAACACCAAGCAGCAGGAATGAAGGAAAAGATATTTTCAGTATACTTAAACTGCAACAGCAATATTGACAGAAGAAGCTTCCCTCTGTGTGTATGTGTGTGTTTGTGTGCACAACTTGTGTACTGTATGATCCAGTTTTTCCAGTGGAAATGCTCATCTAGCTCCAAACAGAGCAGGATCTTTGGTCTGGTCACTTTGAAGTGCAGTGGTGGTGGAAGTACTCAGAGCCTTTGCTTAACTCAAAGTAGAAATACCTACAATTAAAAGATACAACATAACATGTAAAGTTGTGCATTCAAAAGCCTACTTAAATAAATGTGTGTGTCAGCAAAATGTACTTTAGGTAAGATAACTCATTATGAAAAAGGCTCCTGTAAGTGTTATGTATTATAAAACTGGTTTATTATTACATAATTGCATTACATTATTATTGCATTAAGAGCCATTTTAATGTCAACAGCTGTCAAATGAATATAGTGGAGTAAAAACTGCCTCTGACCAGGGTGTAAGAAGTACTCAGCTGTCTTACTTAAGTGAAAGTGGTAATACCACAGTGTAGAAATAGTCCCTTACAAGCAAAAGTCCTGCATTTAAAAGTTTTAGAGTAATGTATATTATATTACTAGATAACAGTTATTGATGCATTAATGTGTTCATCACTACTTGTAATTACTTTATACTGTACACTGCTGAGAAGCTTTTTACCACCAATTTTACCACCAGGGATCAATCAAGCCCTATCTTATCTTAACATGTAATAATTCATCATAATGTTGTTGGTTGTAATTTTTTATTATTAATCTGAATCTGCAGAGTTACTATAAACTACAGTTAGTAAAAAGTACACTATTTGCTTCTGAATGATTGTGGCATAGAAGTCTAAATTAGCAGAAATTGGAAATACTCAAGTAAAGTACAAGTACCTCCAAACTCTACTAAGGTGCAGTACCCGAGTAAGTGTAAAATAAAAATAAAATAAAGTTTACTTTGTACGTAGCGAGCAGCTCTCGCAGGCTTTTTATGAAAGGACTCCAGATGTAATGAACCACAGTGCACAATGAAAGTGCATAAAATATCACCATGAACACAACTTCAGTGATGTTTAACATGATCAAACACTGTTTCTTTGTGTAGGCATTGCAGCAGCTGAAATCACTTGCTGGTCGTGTGCTGATACTGTGTACAGTATTGGGTGATTTCAGCATCCTGTATGGGCATAGCTGTATTTAGCTGTCTGGCTTTTGGTTTCACTGTCTCTTAATGCCTCACACACTAAATGTAACTGTGGTGACCTGAAGCATGACAGGAAATGTGTAAATATTGCAGATGTCTGAGCTACCAGCCTGAGATGAGCTTTGCAAAGCAGGTAATGGTAAGGATCTGATTGGCTGACGCGTTGGCCTTGCTTCTGTGTCCACTGCATGTTTGTGTGTGTGTGTGTGTGGGAAAGGAAGAATGCAGGCGTTCACTCCTTTCAGCGTGTAATTGTTGCACCACTCATACTGTATACATATATTTATGTATATTAGTATGTATTTGTCCTGCACTTTAATCCTGCTGTCCAACAACACTAACATGCTTATGATTCCCACACCATCCCCGATGCTAGGGTTGGATGGCTTTTGCCTGCTAACAGTTTTCTATAACATGCCACTGAACAGACTTTAAACCAACTGTGTGCCGTTTTTCTGTGTGCAGTCTCCTCTTGAACAGATCTATGTAGAAAATTTGCAGCATTTTAAGATTAACACACCAAGGATACTCTCTAATAACTGCTTCCACCTCTAAAAATGTTACTTAACTGGAACAAAATATGCAGCATTGACTAGATCTAATAATGAGAACAATCCTTGGCGTCTTACTGAGTGTGTAAAGGTGGTGTGTGTGTATTCAGAAGTTTGAAACGGTGTGTGTGTGGCTGTTTTTGGTGTATTGCTTGAACTCAAGTTTAAAGGAGCTATTTGTACGTTTTTGCCATTACCACATAGCCAATATTAGCATTAACAACTGTTAACTCACCAATTTAGGAGAAACTTTATGAGTTTAGCATCAAACATCATTCCTGTTCTCGCCAAGAGCTGTCTGCAGCTGTGGAAAGCAACAGCAGTTCTACGACTTCTTTTCTTCTACTGAAGTTAGCATGCTAACCAGCTAGCCCCAGCCCAGCTGGCCTGTCTTGTTACTTTCCGATAGTAAGTTACTGTAGCATCCAGTCTGCCCCCAAGGAGTAGTGCTGCTTGGAGGGCATATTCTAACCTCTTGTATTGTAACTGCAACAATGGCTGAAGCTCTTGGCAAGCGACCATCAACATTATCTTGGCAAGAAACTACATTTGTCAGCAGAGAAAACTTACAAATAGCCCCTTTCAGACATGTCTAAACTGATCTGTTTGCTGACTGGTCCCCCCTAACTGTCCTGTACAGATGGAGGCCTGGTCCTAAAGGGGATTGGACGAGCCCTCGTCCCCGAGGTGGTTGTGGACCAACAGGGGGAGAGCTCTGCTGGTCAAGAGCCCGCCCCCACCCCAGACCCTTACAACGAGACAGAGAGCACCCTTCTGTGAAAAAAGAGGGATCACTGTCATCGAAATCACTCAGCTGGTCCAGATTTGAATGTTTTTAGAATCAAATATCAGACAGGTAACCCAAGATGCATCAGTTCACTCCAGCTCTTTGCGCTCCACTCACATGATGCCAGACTGCTTTCTGGAAAAAAAAGCCTGCCTTTTTCTTCTGTTATACTGAATCAAAACAGAAACCTCATCTTATTATAGTGTTGGCTTAAACCACAAAACCCCTGTCCACCATTTTCCATATTAGACTTCATATTGAACTCTTGTTGCTCTATTTTGAGATTGGACTGCAAACCCTTGCTAGACACAAGGTTAATGTGACTTAAACATATAACCTCAGCAATATAGCAGCTGAACTCAGAGTGCTGATGAGGTGTTCAAAACTTTCAATTACCCTTTTTCCTTTTACAATCTTGCTGTTGATACTAAAGCTTAGTGCTGACACAGATCTGTGAATCTGGTTTTAGCACCTGGTCTGGCCACACAGACCCAATTACTAGTACTTTTTTATTCCACAGCACAGTTGTGTGGAGCCATTTGAGTGTTATCCAGCCACTGATGATCTGTTTATCAACAAAATCATATACAGACATTTTCACTTTCCAATTCATCAGTTTCAACTGGCTTAATGTGATGTTCAGCTGAGAAGGGCTTTTGAATAATTGTCACACACTTGAGTACTGCATTATAAAGGACCAAAGACATGGCTATGGGCCAAAGGAAACTTAAAATCAAATTTAGAGCTGCTCGGTTTGTATTAAGGTTATTAATGACCAAATATTTTGGCAAGAGTGCAATATAAAATGCAGTCATACTCCAGTACTGTCATCTCCACAAGACATAGACTAGTTTTTGGCATTTCAGGCAGTTTCCCTTTACTTTATTATGTGTAGTGATCTAGTGGGGTAGAATGTAATTTTGTTTTCTACTTGACTTGATTTACCAGGTTCAAATGGCTCAAAGATTAGCTTTTATTTTGAAATGTTTTTTTTTTTTCTACCAAATTGATTGTAATTTTAAGAAACTGATTTTCATTACATAGCATGTTAAGTGATGACTCCTCCCACTCAAGTGCAAGGCCAAATAATTAAAATCATCTTTGTGTATAATTTTTACAATGGCTGACAATCTTTACCTTGTTGGGGTATTTTTCAGCTCTTTGATTATGTTTTTTTTTCTCTCAGCATTTTTATGGGGTTTTTTTCTGCACATATTGCATCATACAGAGCATCATTACTCTTAATAATAAAAGACTGTTCAACATTTTACAGTGTTGTCCACTTCATTTAGTCAACATTTAATTGTTAATTGATTAAAAAAAAAAGGTAGATTTAAAAAGTGAAAACCGTTTCAGTCAGTCATCATGGTATGTTTTTAGCTTTAAAGTCATAAAAGACTGTAACTGGAGTTTTTAATGAAAACTTTTTTGACATAATTTCTTCATGTATGTCACCAAGAATGCAAAAGATCTAATGTCAGGCATGAATGTGGTAAAAAATGTACTACAAATTAGCAGAATTTTTTCATATAATTCATTTTATATATAACACGTCAAACCACGTGTCTTTGAATGAAGCAGCAAAGTGTCTCATTTTACTGTTTCAATTTAACAAGGAGAAAGTAAAACAAAACACTGAAATCTATACACAACGTTTCACCCAAACCACCACACCATGTGTCTATTGAGAGTGTCGTACCCTGCTCGTCAGGCCCAGTAGCCAATGATGAACGCAGTTACACTGAGGCAAATGATGAGGTTGACGTCGACGACGAGACGTAGGCGTGGTTTTTCCTCCAGAGAGCAGATAGCCGGTTCAGGTGCAGGAGGAGTCACAGGATTATTCTCTCCCTCTGTCCGTCTCTCCATCCCACACAGCCAGTAGAGGGCAGACATGAGCCTGGACTGGCTTCGGACGCTGGACACTGAGGATGAGGAGTCTGGAGAGTTCGAGAAGTGGAGAGAAAACATTTTGAATTGTTCAGTGGGTGTTGTCCGCTAGCAAGAATGACAAATGGTCAAATGGAAAAGAGTCATGACTTGTGGGACAGAGACCCCACCTTTCCTGTGATGACATGCTTTTCCATTGCTGGCCTCCTCCTCTCTTCCTGTAACTCCCATCTCGTCCGTCTGACTAGTGATCACCTCTGAGGCCTTACTGCTCCGCTCCACTGTGAATACATGCTCTTTGGACTCCACTGGATCGAACCTTGTGAACCAGGTAAGACGGCTGATCTGTTTAGAAAAAGACATGACACGTCATTCAAAAAGTTAACTCCCAAAAAGCTAAGAAAATCTGATTTATTCTCTTGTAGGCTTTTCAGAAGACATTGATTTATATTTGGCTGTACCACAAAACTTTGAGTATGTTAAGGTGTCAACTACAGCAAAAATATGCAGAGGAAGTTTTATCGAGGACCCAAATGATGATAAATTAGGTCACAGTTTCAAATATATCTTATGTAGTAGCGTTTATTGACCACAGCAATGCCCCAGTAAAAGAGAAGGCTGCAAACTGATACAAGCAATGCATGTTTCAAAGGCAGAAAATGCTGTGTATATTTAAGCATGCACACAGAGGGTTTTGTAAGACTGCACTGAATTGAAACAAACTGATTTGCCTATGGTCAACATGAGTACTAATTAGATAAAAGTACAACTTCATCACAGATCTGACTCAGTGGCTTCACCTGCTCCGGTTTGGGCTCCTCTGTGACCAGGCTGACTCCAACCACCACGACCAGGGTGATAAAGGACAGCAAGACGGAAAAGTAGAGGTAATGGACGTACTTCAACACCGCGGGCCTGTCATCCACCTCGTAGCACAGGGGCGCAGGGTAAATGAAGTCCAGCAACATGCGGATGCAGCCTACCGACAGGCCGATAGCCAGGCCCCAGAATGCACCCTGAGAGAGAGAGAGAGGGAGAGGGAGAATGCGAGAGGGAGGGGGGTAGAGAGGGAGAGAGAGAAAAGAGTCGAGCACAGACGCAGAGATGGATTTAGTTACAGTTTCTTCAGAGCAGCTTTTATCATCTGTCATATCAGGACACACAAAGTGACAGGTCTGAACTCAAAACAGAGATTTCTCCCTCACATTGCTGTTCTATCATAAATAAAATATGAAACTACATTCAATTTATATGAAGAGATGGGAGATGCATTAACAAAGTGAAATAAATACCACTAAAGAAGATGAAGTCTGAATATGAGTCATTTGCTAATAACTAATACAATGTGCAGTCTGTTGTTGGGAGTGAGCTGCAGGAAATGCATTATACAACTGTATAAATACTACTACCTGATGAATTTGACTTGTTTGATTGTTCAAATATCCTTACCTTCTCATTAGTCCTCTTCCAGAAACAGCCCATGATGAAGATGATGGAGACTGGGGGCTGGAGGTAGGTGCTGATGGACTGGATGTAAATAAAGAGCTGCCCCCCCTGACTGGCCTGAACAACAGGAATCCACAGCACGGACACCACCACCAGCACGAGCACAAACACCCTGCCGTGTACCTGAAACATAAGATCCAGCGTTTTGAATGAAAAATGAAGCGGTTCAGTTCTACTGAGACATATCATAATTTACTCTGGGACAACACTACAGAATGGAAAACTGAGGCGTGCGTAAATCTCGGCAACAGCTGTACATTTGGTTATGAGGCTGTGTGGTGTGTGTGTGCCAAGGCTAGGAGAAAATCTGCTAAAATCGTTTCTTTGATAATGTGGACAGAGGGTTATGGTTTGGTGGTATGACAGAAAATTGTAATAATTTAATATTAATAATTTGGTGGATGATTTCATCAAAGTGCGAGTATAAAGTCATGCACAGTAATTGTTTAAATGTGAGGGTCCAAATAGAATAAAATATTCTTCATTGTATAAACCTTTAATCTTTAACTTAAAGGCCTGGAATTGGCAGCAGGGGTAGCCTACTGTAGAGGCTTTTTCACAAATTTCATGATTCCAATTCCTTTAAACTGTTCACTCAGAAAATATGTTGCAGGCTTAAAAGTGCTTCAGTATGGGGTATGCACATGTGCAACAACCAGAACCTCATGTTTTGGTTGTGTCTGCCGTCCAGATGTGTCACATGCCAACAATCATGAGCTCCCACTCAGGCATACGGGATCTGAAACTCTTCCACGGTCCATGGTGAAATGGTGCTGGCTGTTGAAGATGGAGGTCAGAGATGACATGAGGCAGCAATCATCACCGCCATCATCAGACCCCTCAATCCCTGGGCAAGAAAAAAAAGGCAGTGAAGGAGAGGCAAAAGGCAGGATGGGCAGGGGAAAAAGCATCTCACCTCAGACCGCAGCTCCACATGACCAGTCTGGGCTGGCGGTGTCTGTGCAGCCACTGTGTTGCCTAAAATCTGTTTGCAGTTCAAGGGTCTACCGCCCGTCATCTACGATATTAAAACAAACAACAACTAAACTTAAGTATCCCCAGGTGTGACTGACTTTTTTTTCACAAGCCATAATTTAGCATCACTTTTTAAATTTACAACTTTCAGCGATGTCAGCATTACTGTTCTGTATTAGTAATTCCAATATTTTTATGGGGTTAATTAAGTCATGTACGGTTGTGTATACCCAGCTAGAATCGCAATAAATATGGATTACATACCTGTGTAAAATATCCTGCTGATCGCAGGCAGCATAACAGCAAAGAAAGGGAAGAATCTTTAGATAAGCAGCCATTAGTGAGCCTCTTTGCATGGGTCAGGTTCTTAGCAACCGGGAGGCGCTGCACAATCACCACCAATCGGTTGAGATATTTATTAGTATGTAATTACATTTTAATAGGGGCCAATTTGGTGTGAATCAGAATGTAAAGAAAAGGAAATGATAGCTTAACTGTTGTTATCACCTGGGGTCTAATGTGTATCGGGGTGAGGTTGAACTGATAACAAATAGACAAATATGCTCATTAAAACTACTTGTGTCCTCATAACATCCTCAGGTTACGTGTTTGGCAAACTTTCACTCGATATTCTATAAAAGATTTTTAACCTCTCTCGGGCAAAAAACATGCCAAATTCTCAGAGAGTTTTCAAGTGAAGATTCTTTCAACATAACTTCAGAATTTGTAGGAAACAGCATAAACAAGATGGAAAAGGACTGAATTACACTTTCATCTTTTATAGATGAAAAGACTTCTGGATAGTTTACCGTAAAATGAATTTAAATAAAACTTAAGTAGCGTAAATCGGGGATCTCAGGTCGCTGTATGCTTTCAGTTGCCGCCCTGTTAAAAGGATTAGGTTTACCATCATCTGGTTTCCAAAATCCCTGATTCATCCGTAAGTAATAAAAAAAAAAGGTTTAATACATATCATAATTTCTGATATCTGATTTTTACAGTATTACACCTGCTGAACTTATTCTCTTATTCTTTCGTAATTTCTGTCCTTTTGATCATTAATTACCTGATCAGAACTATTACCATGGAGGGATGGACATGCCGATGATGACCCAGGCCAGGCAGGTCTGAAAATTCACTGGGTCTCTGAATATGTGGAAAGCGTGGAGTGGGGAAGTTCACCTTGGGTCGAGGTTAGACGCGGTGACGGAAGGGATGGGCGTTGGCGTCCACTCCATCCAGTTCCAGCCTCCACGACCTCCGCCAAAGCCTCAAAGTTCGACGGGTCATTGTACGGGGACATAAAGAGCTTGTGGTGAGAGGCTGCCGTGTGTGGAGTCAGGTTTGACTTACCGAGCCCATGAGGGTGAGCTCCTGCTGCCAGCATGATGGCGGTTTGAACAGCATCGGTGTGTAATTCAACTGCAGCCAGACCACCTGGACACAACATACAACACATACTGTACTTCAAACACTGGCATACAGAAAGCAACAAACAGTATATTATGTCTGAGCTCTTACAACACCTTAATGAGAGGTTTAAAAATGGCAAGGGAAGGAGAAAGGTCACCTGCTACAGTGTAGAAACTGATGACTGACAGCAGCAACACTATAGCCAATAGATATCCCATTGCAAAGCAAGCTGTATAAACAATACACCAGCGTACATGTCCCACCTGGCGAGAAACACACACACACACACACATAAACCAGATAGTATATGTGGCACACAAACCACGGAGAAGTTAAGACAAGCAGGTAAAACAACTCAGTACAAGCTTCAAAAACATGCACAGTGTAGAAGGCTGGCAAATTATTGTGGTTGTATCATACCGATATCTTTGTGAAAATGTAGATAAACAAGGACAGGACATTTACTATATCAACTGTATTTCTTCTCCACCATTCGTCTCTGCAAAGTACTCTGGCATTGTTGTTACCTTGAAGAAAAAGATCAAAGATGACAATGAGGGAATAGATGAATATAAACATGCGTGCGCACATGTGTATGTGAGGGATATTATATCTGAGTAGACATCTCACCCCAGAGCAATATAAATGAGCGGGAAGAGCCATCCAGCAGCACCATCAACATACCCTGTTGATATCACCGCTGCTACTAAGACTTTAAAAAAGCGACAACTGTGATTCATAATTCATATTAAAATTGGTTTACATTAGCATACCAGATGCCTCTTACATTCCATTCATGGCCACAGGTGCCCCGATTCCTGCTGCAGCTCCTGACCCTGCAGGCCAATAAATCCACTGCCAATGTTGCTGCTTAAACAGAAGGCACCACTAAATATAAGAAGAGTTGAATGAGATCAACTTTGCATGTTGCTTTAGACTACAAGAACATTTTGCCTCCATCTGACTTTTCAAAAGTATGAACTATTGGAAGTATGCTTGAATTCAGCCACTAGGACTGTGTGCAGAGTTTGACTCACGGCCACCAGGTCATGTTCTTCCAATGAGTAGCCATCCACAAAATTTTTCAACCGTCCTCATGGACTGGCAGAAAAAATGTAAAACACCTCTTAATGATACATGCACAGAAAGAAATGTTGATTCGTGTGACCTGAGGAAGAAGCAGGATCCCTGACAAATCTCAACTTGACTGATCTCTAGCTAATCTCACCTAATCTTCCTGGGTGATATATGTTGCCTTCATCTCTATACAAGAAAAGGTGCAAGACTACGCTAACAAGACGCAACACGCTATGCAGCAATGCAGATTGCTTTAAACTCTATACTATCCATACACACATGCCCACAACACAACACATGATTTTCTTGAGTGGAGCAGAAGAATTGAATTCCTGATGCTGGATCTATCTCTATTAAATGGCATTACAGAAAGAATCACACAGACTCTCTAACACAAACATGAGCAGGATGAGTTGTAGAGAGGAGGAGAAATGGAAAAGAGTGGAATCTAACTTGTGATAAAGTTAAAATGATACAGACCAGTTCTGTTCTTGTTGAAGGACATTAGTAGCACTTGGATGATAGCAAAGGGACAAAAGAACAGAGAGGCACTGCTGAGGGCAAAATTCTGTGCAGTACATTTTGATATCGAGCCATTACCATTCAGTTCATAACAAAAAAATAAATAAAATAAAAAAATAACACGTTACTCTTTTTATTTCTCTCACAAGAAATAACTTACTATGTAAAACTGTTTGGTATCAGTATTGAAGCAGTGACCTGTTTTCTTTCCACTGTACTTACCCAGAAGCCCACTGCCAGCACTAGTAGAGTACCTGGCACCACTATATCCACAGTAACCAGGGTAGGTCTGGACCCAGGAGATGGTGGTGGAGATGTGGTCATGATGGCCACTTGGCGTCCTACTGCAAGGTCAAAAGTCATCTGGAAACCAAGAGGTACACTCTGATAATGAGCACAGTAGAGGATTATATTCCACTTGGAGACATAATTAATTGTAAATAACTGTTGTTGCAAGTAAGACTTTAAGCACTTCACACTTTAAAATAAGAGTAAGAGAGGGACATTCTACCACCCAGTGGGTTTTTTGAGTCCTTTAGTCTTTTGTCTGGGTGTTTGACTCTAACATTCACTTACGATTTAGCTCTCAATCTCAAAACTTTAGAACAGCTGTCAAACACTGCAAGCCATTTGATGTACAAATACAATATTTATACTATTTACACTATTATTAACACAGGTAAGACATACTTAATGTGTCCTTAGAGAAATTTGTTCTGGAGATTATGACCGGGTTGTTTGGGTTTCTCTGTCTATTGCATCTGTCCATCCAAAAACATAATGCCTCTGGTCACAGCTTCTGCTGCTTTTGCAGACATGAAACTACCGTGGCGTTCACTGATTCCAAACTTCTCGACCTGAGAAAATGTGAACCCTTTCTTAAAGAACATTGTGTTGGTGATACTTAATGTATCTTTACTCAAGTTAAATATTGAAAGCAAGACTTTTCTGAACTTCCAGAGTTGAGTTGACCATTAGTTGAGACACACTGTATCATAATAATTTTTAGGAATCACATTTACACAATATAACAATTTCTGGTCACTGGAACACACTTCATTAAACTATTTATGCTGCTGTTCTTGTGGATTTAACTGTTGAGACACAGCTAAATATTTAATCCAGGCTTATAAACTGTAGTAGATCAGACGGAGAAAGGGTGCATGAAAAGCAAACCTCACTGAGTTACACATTATTAGCGACGATGTAATGAAATTTGACAGCAATTCAGATGTGCCGGCTCAGTATGCTGTACTCCGCATTGGATGGTATTGTGAGGTGAAACAAACTACCTTTTGGCAAGTGGTCACACTGTGCGTCATTCCAGCTGGACTGTCTGAGCTGGTGTCTTCTGAAACAATTCAGCGTGTCTAAATAACCGAGGAATGATCAGGAATCTATTTTTTCAAGCTTCCTACTGACCAAGGGATAAACTCACTTCCACCCTATGTACTACAAGGTTTGGTTAAAATGTAAAGGTTGTACTCTTCACCACAGAGAGGCGTTTGCCCCAACACACCTACTGCCAAGTGGAAGAGCTAAATAGTTGCTGAATAGTGTTAAACTAATACCTCATTACACAGAGGAACTGGGCAGTGACATCATCATAAACAAGGTAAGTGTAAAGACCTTATGTGCAATGCGGGACGTACGAATACGGAAACATCTCCACAAAAATAAATCTGAGATATTGCAGCAATTACAGGCGTGTCAGCAGCAGCTGTAAGCCAGTTGTAAAGACGCAAGATGTTGTTTACAGCACAGGAGTTGCGGAAATGTGGAAACAAGTGTATGGGGCGCTATTGTACCTTTGTACTGTCAATAATATACTGATTGTTCAGTATCATTTCTCTATTGAGACAGCCATTTCTTGAGCTTGTAATAGCAACCATGCAGATGGTCTCTAACAAAATGTAAAAACGAACAGTCAGGCAGCAGTTTCATCGACTCTTTATATTTGTCCAGCATTGTTAAGACACAATACAAAAATACAGACTTAACACTTTATAGGCCTTAAATGGACAACAATGCTTTCAGGGTTCTGCAATTTAAACAAGAAAAAAACAACATACCATAAGAAAATACAGCTTTACTTTTAATGCACAACAACTTATGTATAACACTGAAAAATATCTTGGAGACTAAGCTTTAAGTTTACAGTACTAGTGGGAACTGTGAGAAGCTGGTATGCCGTGATATTGGTTGAAAATTGTAAATCTTGCATCTCTTACACTGAACTTAAGCATTACTGTCCTCTCAGTGGTTTAACCCTGCTCAGTCTGTATAACATGATCAATAAAGAAATATTTCTGTAACACATGAAAGTAACAAAGTGCTTCATATATTGTAGCATATGTTTCATTACATTCGCTCTCCATTCTGTACAGTGCAAACACAAGATATCTCTGTTACAGGTTAATGAGTATAATATCTAACAGTGAAACACAGCTAAACATTCACATATTGCACACTGCCGCTTTGAGCTCCACATGTAATCCCATTTCAACAATCTGTTATTAGTGTCTTACTGACTTGAGCAGATTAAAAATGATCCTCAGAACAGTTAAAATTGTCTTTTAAAGACTCAATGGTAGTACTAACTTCCAGGACGTTGTCTCATACGGTATGTACAAGTTGGTAGCATTAGAGGGGCCTTCGTGCAAGGCAATGAGCTGGGAAAAGAAAGGTCTTAAAAGCTGCAAACTGATGGTGAAAATCACTGAAATGGAGGTATAAACACAATAAAAAAATGAAAATCCATCAACGGGAAAAGCCTGATGTGGTATTTACTTGAGAAAGAAATAAGCTACACTTGGTCAATAAAGAACTTATATTACATTCAGGTGGTGGGTGGCTTAAATAGAACATGTACACTAATAGAAAACTGCTTGTGTGGTTTCTTCGAAACCACTACCAACACATTATGTAGGTATATTTTAAGTAAAACATCTATTCCAGGAAATTTTTATTTTTGTAAGAAATCTACGTCCTATTCAAGGATATATCACAAAAGATTGTACTGTGGGGTATTTACACACTGTGACCTAAACTGAAGCTTATGTAGAAAAACTTAACAAGGATGTTACCCAGGTTGCTATCTTTTAAACAGTACACATACCTTGATGGCCAAACAAGGTTTAACTGTTCTGTATGAAGGTCTTAGCCATTAAAGCTTTACACTTCAACAAAATTTTGATTCATTTTTTGAATGGACACATACACTACCTGAATGATGCAAAATTATCATAAATGCAAACAACGTTGTGTCTCCTATAACCACTTATACATACACACAATATAAAATCAGTTTTTTTTTTGTAATATGCGACTAGTGGTGTATGTGTTTATGACCAGCCATGTATGTACAGAATATGTCTGTGAGCATTTCGTCTGTGAACAACGAGCAATACTGTAACTTCCATATGCCTCTGGTCACAGCTATTGCTGGCACTGAGACATAAGAACACTAGTGACGTTCACTAGTTAAACCTCGACCTGAGAAAATGTAGACCCTTTCTTAAAGAACATTGTGTTGGTGATATAATGTATCTTTACTCCGATTAAATATTGAAAGCAGACTTTTCTGAACTGAGTTGAGTTGACCATTAGTTGAGACACACTGTATCATAATAATAATTTTTACAGGAATCACATTTACACAATATAACAATTTTCTGGTCACTGGAGACACATTCACATTAAACCTGCTATGCTGCTGTTCTGTGGTTTAACTGTTGAACACCTTCTAAATATTTTAATCGGGCTTATAAACATGCAATGAATCAGACCGGAAAGAGTGCATGAAAACAAACCTCACTGAGTTACATTATTAAGCATTGATGTAATGAGAATTTGACAGCAATTCAGATAATATACAGCTCAGTATCTTCATACTCCGCATTGGATAGTATTGTGGGGTAAACAAACTCACCTTTTAGCAAGTGGTCACACTGTCGTCATTCCAACTGGACTGTCCTAAGCTAATTGTCTTCCCCAAACAATTCAGCGTGTCACAAATAGCAAAGGGGCGATCCCAGGAATCTCATGTTTTCAAAGCTTCCTGCACTGACCAAAGGATCAAACTCCACTTCCACCCTATGTACTACAGGTTTAGTTAAAATGTGAGAGTTTATTACTCTTCACAGAGGCGTTTGCACAACCACCCCTACTGCCAGTGGAAAGAGCTAAATGATTGCTGAATGAGTGTTAAACTAATGCCTCATTACACAGAGGAACTGAGCAGTGACATCATCATGTTAAAGCAAAGGTAAGTGTAAGACTATATGTACCTGCAATGCAGGGACGTACAGATACAGGCTTATCTCACAAAAACAAATCTGAGATATTGCAGCAATTACAGGCGTGTCAGCAGCAGCTGTAAGCCAGTTGTAAAGACACCAGATGTTATTTACAGCACACACCAGGAGTTGCAGGAAATGTAGAAACAAATTAATGAGGCCTTTCATGTTATTACCTTTGTACGTCAATAATATACTAGTGCATTCATTATCATTTCTCTGTGAGACAGCCCATTTCATGAGCATATTAACCCAGCCATTACAGATGATCTCTCTAACAAAAATGCAAAAACATAGACAGTCAGGCAAAAACAGATTTCCATCACGACTCTTTATATTTGTCAGCATTGTTGGACACAATACAAAATACCAGACTTAACACTTTATAGGCCCTTAAATGGACAGCAATGCTTTCGGGTTCTGCAATTTAGCAGAAAAAAAAACAACTTATACCATAAGAAACAAGCTTTAGCACAATGCTGGCAACATAACCTTAACACTGAAAAATATCACTTGGAGACTAAGCTTTAGGTTTTACAAAGCACTGAGTAGAACTGAGGAAGCTGGTATACCGTGTTGAAGGTATGGAAAATGCCAAAATACTTACACTGAACTTAATGACATTACTGTCCTCTCAGTGGTTTAACTATGCTCAGTCTGTATAACACAGTCAATAAAAGAAATATTTCTGTAACACATGAAAGTAACGAAGTGCTTTATATTGTAGCATATGTTTTCATTACATTCGCTCTCATTCTGTACAATTACCAAACACAAGATATCTCTGTTACAGGTTAATGAGTATATTATCTAACTGGTGACACAGCTAAACATTCACACATATTGCACACTGCCCGCTTTGGGCTCCACATAATCCCATTCAACAATCTGTTATTAGTGTCTTACTGACTTGAGCCAGATTAAAAATGATCCTCAGAACAATTCTAAAATTATCTTTAAAGACTCAAGTAGTAAGTGCCAACTTCCCGGACGTTGTCTCATACAAGTATAGCTGAAGTTGGTAGCATTGAGGTATAGTACAAGGCAATAGCATTTGGGAAAGAAAGGTCTTAAAGCTACGACTGATGTGGTGAAAATCCACTGAAATGGAGGTATAAACACAATGCAAAAAATGAAAGAATCAATAACGGGAGAAAGCTGATGTAGTATTTACTTGAGAAAATAAGCTACCTTAGTCAATGAGACTTGCTTACATTTCAGAATTAATTGGGTGGCTTAGAAAATGCAGAACATGTACACTAATAGGGAAAACTGGCATGTGGTTTCTTCCAAACCCTACCAACCGTATGTAGGTATATTTTAAGTAAACATCTATTCCAGGAGAAATTTATTTTTGTAAATCAAGTCTATTCAAAGGATATATCACAAAAGATTGTACTACATAGAATTGTTACACCGCACTGTGACCCTAAACTGAAACATGTAGAAAAACTTAAACTTAAAGGATGTTACAGAGTTGCTATCTTTTTAAACAGTACACATACCTTGATGGCCAAACAAGGTTGTGTTGTTCTATATCGAGGTCTTAGCCATTAAAACTTTACACTTCAACAAAATTTTGATTCATTTTGAATGGACACATACACTACACCACTGGAATGATGCAAAATTATCATAAATGCAAACAACGTTGTGTCTCCCTTAACGTAACCAAAAACACATACATACACAATACATAAAATCAGTTGTTTTTTTTTGCTGAAAAATGTGCATTGAGTGGTGTGTATGTGTTTGCATTTGTGTCATGTATGTACAGAATATGTCTGTGAGCATTTCGTCTGTGAACAACACGTGTGCACTTTATGAACTATGTAGTCAAGTGTGTGTGTGTGTGTGTGTGTGTGTGTGTGTGTGTTACCAGGCCAGTGGGGAGGCCATTCGTGGACTCCTGGGGCTCTTCGGGTTTTCTGCTGCCTGATGATCACTGAGAGCTCGCTGTGGTAAAGAAACATAAACTGTATTACTACTATGGATCATAAGGAGCACTAAAATTTCCACATTCATGAATGCATAAAAGTATACCCTTAAAAAAATCTAATTACTAATGATTATGACACTGACATTAAAATAACTTGGATAATAATTACAACAGATTTCAAAGAAAATATCTGTGCCCATTGAATTTCAGACCATAAAGCTGAAAAGAAAATAAATGATGTGACAAATTCAGCTACTGAATTTAATTTTTAATTTGCCTTCTTTATTCATACCCAACTTCGTGAGAAAAATATTCAGACAACCCACTGCTGAATACTGAGTGTCAACATACCGATCCCACTAGTGTGAATTATAGCTCATTATTAGAACCGTAGCCTAGCAGACTTTATTCACTACTACTTTATTTCTACATCTTTGATGCAATGTAGGCTGTGCTCATTACTAAACACAGTGCACACACTGCAAGGGCCCTTATAAAAACAAAACACTGGAAGAGAGGGAAAGTGTTTGCAACCATTTCATAATGAATGCTGACAAGGAATTAAAGTGAATAAGATGTTGACTGTTATACTGTAGAGGTAGAATTATTTGAGTAAATGACCTGCTGAATCCTTCTTGCTCACCTCAAACTTGCTCATGAACTCAGCAAAAATACCAAAGAAGGCCTCAGTGTTCGTGGCTTTGCTGTCTTCTCCAAAGTAAGAGGCAGTTTTGCTGAATTCCTCCATTGCTCTCTGCTGCAGGGACTCCAGAGACTGGACTGCTGGGTGACTGTTTTCCAAAAAGTTCTACACACACTGGAGTCAAGGGACACAAACGTTTCAGCATCTCCTCTACTACATTATTATTTTTTTCACAGGCCTGGATAACTGAGCTCTCCTGTGCTTTTGGCAATTTTGTGAAGGATACACTCATGACAACAGCAAAACGGTCCTCAGCAGTCGCAGGCATCTTCTGACAGGCTGAGCGAATGTCTTGTATGGTTGTGTGAAGGTCATTCAGATCCGACGTGATAGTCCTCTGGTTTACTATAGACATGTGTACAAAACAGGACAATGGAAGAAGGATAGTACACTTCGAATCAGTGACCAACAGTGATAATAAGAAATACATTTTGAAGAAGTTTTTAAAATACTCTCAAGCTATGGAGCAGGGGTTCAAGAAAAATGTATCTATCTACCTTTGGCTGCAGGAGGAACCATGGTTAGATCTTTGGAAAAATCCAACACTTCAGGAAAGTGCTGACATAACGACTTGACCAGAATATGAAGAAATGTTGACTTCCCATCCACTGTTTTAGTTGTGCTCAACTGTAAAGGACACAACTAATTTATCTACTGCACAAGTATGATATTGTAAAAAAGAAAAAGATTACTTTGAAATACAGGCAATCTTGTATTTCAAACACTTGACTATATATATTTTTTTATATGTCTCGGTGATGTACCTCTGTAAGGAAGTTGATCTTGAAGCCTGTGGTCTTGTTGGTTTTAGGCTGGCTGTTATTCAAGTAGTTTCCCATCGCCAGCACAAACTAAAGAAAGACAGAATGCAGCGAGCAGAACTGTAACTCTGCCAAACAATTAAGTTGTATTTGAACTTAGAAATGTGCAACACTTTTCTGAGTTCTTATCTGCAGGCATGGATGATTTTTTTGTTCTTGTAGTTTTAGTCCAATCCAAGTCAAAAACATTAAGATACATTGTATGTCTCGTTACAGTTCAAGGAATAAAATAGATATTAGTGAACATGTTTTACTGTTCTTCATATCTGATAACAAACACCATCTCCCACAATGAACTTCTGTGTCTTATCAGAAGCAGTATTTTTACACCAGGATGTTGAACTACAAATAAGAACGTGTAATTTTTTCATATGCTTTTCTGAACAGTAGGCTACCTCTAGTATCTTAGCCAGCTTCTTGCTGGTCTTCAGCTCCATAGAGGCCTTGTAGATGCAGTCGTACGCTCCCCTCAACTCCTCTGTCTTCTCTTGTAGGGAACACTTGAAGAGGAGGCTCTGCAGGCGTGTCTTGTACTCTGGTACTGATAACATCTGATGGAGAACACACACAACAAGAAAATATCTGAGTGATGATAAACACAAATAAAGCAACATGCACATTACCCACACCAACCAATCCACCCATCCTCTCCCTGCCAGGACTGTACCTGCAACACAAACTGGTCTGGCTCACTCAGTTTGCTGGGGTCCTGTCTGTACTCTTCGTACTTTTTGACCTCCTCTGCGTCGGGGGCGTACAGCAGCAGCTGTTTGATGTGGGCTGGCTCCAGCCTATCAGTGACCATGTTCATCAGCACCTGACGCAGCTCCCCAGGAGACAGCTTTAGGTGGGCTATCAGGATGGCTAAAGGTTAAAAGAAACAAAGGAAAAGCCAGTATTTAGTCATAAAACAAAGTATTGGATAAACCTGATGATGACCTGATGATAGCACAAGATGAAAGGTCACATTTTTTACAGTTCATCCTCTGGGTATCATGAATATGTTTAGCACAGTTCACAGCCATGTCAACTCAAATGTTAACCACATGAAGGCACTAGAAGAAAAGTCAGGGTTTCACTAAAGCCATTTGAATACATTATCTGTACATGAATGTTGGTACAAAATTTGGTCCCAGTACATCATATACAACAGAACGTAGAAGATCCACAGATTCAGTATGTGTCACTCTCTGGGGACAATGAATGTTTGTACAAAATGTGATGGCCAGCCTTCCAATACTTGTTGAGAATAACTACTAATGCAGTTTAAAAACACAAAGAGTACACTGTATATGGCCACACATAGTAATATGGGATACTTACAGGCATTGTAAGCCTTCTTATGGGACAGAATTTCTATCACATCTTTCTTCTTGAAGGTTTCTGGCTGGAGGGTTGGCTCTGGAGCAGGCACTAAAGTGGGATCAGTGTTGGTACATGGTAGATAAACATGAGTGTACATTTTCCATTGTAACATTGTTTTTTTTTAACTGCAAGGTATGCAGAGATAGAAGAATAAGCTTAGATTCCACAAATGACAGTCCATAAATTTCAAGAAATAATAAAATAAGAGCTAGGAAATCATAATTTGACCACATTACTAAATGACTAAATAATCACATCACAGGAATGCAGGGATACAAGAACCAGGATAATGCTATGCCAACAACTGATGAAAGCACTGCAGATATGCAAACAGCTACTCATACTCACTGGAGCTCTTCTGTGTTCCAAAGTGCAGCTCAAGATCCAGATACTTCACCATGTCATGCAGTTTATCATAGTCAGAATTTGCTCCCAACTGTCAAAGATGTGCAAAAATGGTGCGATGTAAATTACTATTTCATGACTTCATTTTATGGTTTTATATTTCTAATTCAGTTTTCTAAGTATACAGAGTGTTGCATTTTAAGAGGCCTTAGCTCCTGATGCCCAAATCCCACACAACTCACCTGTCCCCAGATAGTCCCCTCTGAATTTTCCACTTGTTCCCAGCGCAACCTCTTCACACTCATGTGGTTGGAGTCCATCCTGGACAGACTGGGCCTTGGCAATGGTGGAGGGGAGCAGGGTGGGGGCAGGGGTGGAGGGGGAGGGGGCTCCAGGTGCTCCGTGGGATCAGACAGGGAGTGGGGGAGAGACTGGGGCTGACTCTGGCCGTGGGATTGCTTATGGTGGGATGACTGGGATTGTGGCTGGTGCTGGGACTGCAGCAGGTGATGTGAGGGCTGGGACTGCGGGCGGGCGGTCTGGGTGGAGGACTGGACTTGGTGCTGTGACTGGTGGTGCTGGGGAAGAGGCTGGAAAGTGGAGAGGGTGGGCTGATGTGGCTGGAGGGGCTGAAAGGTGGAGAGAAGAGGCTGGGGCCTGTGGGGCTGCTGGGGAGGGTGGATGACATGAATCTGGTGTTGGTAGTCCTGCGGAGGGGGCTGTGGGGTAATGTGGTGGATGTGGTGGATCTGAGGGGTGCTGGAGTGGTGGTGGGTCTGCTGGATAGAGTGTGGTCTCTGGGGAGAGGGTTTAGTGGGCTGGGGGTGATGGGTTTGGTGGATTTGCTGCTCTTGGTGTCTCCCTTGAGGTGACACTTGGGTTTGATGATGACCTTTGAGACTTCTGCGGCTCTGGTGAGAGTGGCTGTCCCGGTTTAGCTGAACTGGGAGGGAGGCCGGCTCTTGCTGGGCCTGATGCAGAAGCTCAGTGGAGGAGTGATGGGGCTTGGGTTGGTGCATCTGATGGGCTTGATGGAGCAGCTCTGTGGAGGAGTGGTGGGCCTGGGGCTTGTGAATTTGATGGAGCAGCTCAGTGGACGAATGGTGCGGTTGACCCCGGTGCATCTGGTGAGCTTGATGGAGGAGTTCTGTCGAGGAGTGATGCGGCTGCATTTGCTGTATTTGGTGAGCTTGGTGCAGGAGCTCTGTTGACGAATGATGGGCCTTGGATTTGTGCATTTGGTGGAGCATTTCGGAAGAGGAGTAGTGGGCGTGGGCTTGCTGCATCTGCTGGAGCATCTCAGCAGATGAGTGGTGGGCCTGGGATTGCTGCAACTGGTGGAGCATCTCGGCAGAGGAGTGATGGGCTGGGGCTTGGTGCATCTGGTGGAGCATCTCCGCCGAAGAATGGTGGGGATGGGGCCTCAGGCCCTGATGACTTTGATAGATGCCCTCGGCGTACTGGCCTTGTTGGCTGGGGTGGCCTGTCGGTTGGGGCGACGGCTGGTGTGGAGGAGGGGCTGAACGAGACTGACGTCGGTGGTGATGGCTCTGGTGGGCCTGCTGTTGCTGTGCTTGGCGCATCATGTAGAGAGGATGGTTGGCATGGTGATGGGTGGAGTCCGGAGAGGGGAGTGGGGGTAAGGACTGGTGCAGCTGTTGGAGAGGAAGTGGTGAGTGGGCTTTCTGCTGTGTTGGCTGGGTAGGCATGGAGTGGTGGCTCTGGTAGATCTGTTGCATCTGTTGCTCTTGATAGGCTTGCTCCTCGTAGGCCTGACGCTCCTCGTAAGCTTTTTGCTCCTCGTAAGCTTTTTGCTCCTCGTAAGCTTTACGCTCCTCGTACGCCTTCTGCTCCTGGTAGGCTTGAAGCTCCTCGAATGCTTTTTGCTCCTTGTAGGCTTGACGTTGTTCATACGCTTTTTGTTCCTGGTAGGCTTGACGCTGTTCGTATGCTTGTCTTTCTTGGTAGGCTTGTTGCTCCTGGTACATCTGTTGCTCTTCAAAAGCTTTTTGTTCCTCATATGCTTTCTGCTCTTCATAAGCTTGTCTCTCTTTGAAAATTTTCTCCTGATAGGCCTGCTGCTCTTGGAACAGTTGTTGCTCTTCGTAGGCTTTCTGCTCTTCATAAGCCTGCCTCTCTTTGTACGCTTGTTGCTCCTCATAGGCTTGTCTTTCCTGGTATGCTTGTTGCTCTTGGTAGGCTTTTAGCTCTTGTATGGTAGCATGGACTTGCAAATCCTCTCTTGTGGGCAGCACTTTGTGAAGAGAGTGGCGTTTAGGTGGTGGATTACTGCGGGGCGGAGGCGGAGGAGGGGGTCCAGATTTCCGGCGAATGGGCACATATGTTCTTGGGGAGTGTTCAGGGGTGTAGCTGAGCTGTTGCTGCTGCTGCTGTTGCTGCTGCTGCTGCTGTTGCTGCTGCTGCTGCTGCTGCTGTTGGTGCTGTTGGTGCTGTTGGTGCTGAGGCTGAGCCTGTGCAGGTGCTGGAGGGGGAGGAGGCGGCGGGTCATTGAACTGAACAGGCGGGGGTGGAGGAGGGGTCATGGGGGGAGGAGGGATGTGGTCAGAGGATGAGGAGTAGGTGAGAGAGGAGGCATTCTCTTCTCCACTGCTGCTTTGGACATCGCTCGGGCTGCTCAGCTCTGGGGCCACAAATCCTCCATTTTCTTCTTCATCCACACCCAACTCCTCTTCATTATCTTCATCCTCCTCATCTGGGAAGCCCATCTGCACAACATCCTGGCATTAACACCAATTACACTTCATTAGCCCATTAATGTCAAACTGAACCTCTTAAATCATTTGGTACATGAATTGATCAAAAATATGTTTTTTTAAATAATTGCTAAAACAATTTAAAACCTTTTAAAACTAGACAGGTTCTACAGGATGTTCTGGTTGTATTCATCTGCAAAAGCTGCATAAAACACAGTTAAAAAGTGAAATCCCTTGCATTCACTTTATATGTGAGATGACACCACAGTAATGGCAGCTTGTGTACTTCTGTGCACAACCCAGATTATACAACCCACAACCCAAGTGTCTAATGGCAAGTCATGTATAAAATTGCAGTAAATCACTTTCAATTGTCGTCTTAGTGTGTGAGTAAATTGGTGACAGCAGTTTTCAATGATGTGTTTTTAATGTTGCTGGATTGTGGTGCTCTTTTGTTTATATCTGGATCACATATTGAGTTTTTAATCATCTTTGGGGTAAAAATGAAGCACTACAAATCTTCACTGAAGGAAACTTTACAGGACATCCTACTGGGAAAGAAACCCATTGTAGCTTTAACGTGAGACCATTTGAATTGTAGTTTTACACAAATTATTCTTTTCTAAACCTAATTTTATTCAAAATCTTAGAGGAATTTTCTGTACCCATTCTCTGTATGTATGTGTGTCAAGGGCTCTGTCCTAATTTACATTTGGACTCAGTACATTAGTGTGCTGTGGGGAATCAGTGGTCTGTAGGGAATTAACGCACCATCACCAGAACCTATAGTATAATGGGTATTTCCACAAGAAGCAATTCAGTGAGTACTGGCTTCTGACTTTTTGTGTGTGAAAGTGGGATGACAAAGAACTGACTATGTGGAGAAGTAGTTTTATATTTAAATATAACCTTTTTGGGTATCAAATGTTTTCTTAGTCATGTCTGTAGAAATTGAAGTTAGGTTAGCTTTTGTTACTGAGTGGTAAGAAATACTGGAAAGATGCATCATGTGAGCATTTAAAGAGTGAAGATTCAGATTGTTACATTCATCACCTGAATCAAAGCATCAGTATCAGTCAAATTATACAACTTCAGGATGAAACTTGGGAGCTATTTCAGGGAAGTGAGACATTCTCTTCTTGATGCAGTATCAATGCGACTCTACCTCTTCATAGTCATTCTCAGGAGTCAGAAAGTCGTCAATGATGGCCACCCTCTGTCCCAGCTGCTCACTCAGTGCATCCAGAAAGCGATCTGTGTCTTCTGAACGGGGTGGTTTGGAGAAGGTGTAACGCCGCTTGCTGCTGCGATGGGCTGGAGGACTAGACGGGTAGTCAGCGGGCTCTGGGGGTGAGGGTGGGGGACTGTCCAAGCTGATGTAGGGGTTGGATTCCCCACTGGTCTGGCTGGTTAAACCGGATGGGTAGAACTGGGCTGGAGGGGGGCTGGGGAGAGGCTCCGGCCAGGATGTAGGAGGTGGGGGGCCTTTACGGCTACCTGAGATAAGGAGGAGACATACACAGTTGTATTAATGACAGATAAATGTCTGAGGCATCATGTCAAGTGCAGTGCCTCACAGATATACTGTATATATCTCCTTACAGACTTTCAGAAGTCTATGAATAAAGAGAACAAATGTATAAAAAGGCTTTCTGTCATTGACACACTGACAAGTTCTGCATTTGGAGGAAGATTCAGCACAAAAAATAATCAGAACACATCTCCCAGAGGAAGTAACCTCTGCAGAAAACCACATTTTTGATTAAAGCGGGACTTTAACAGTGTGTTTCCTAGTTCCACTTCCACCATCACCATACCCTCCTTATGACGGTTAAAAAAAAGTCTACCCTCTCCCCGGGTCTGATGTCAGCTCTGGCCTTGCACTCTCTTCCTGCACACGTCCCAATCTGACAAAACAAACTAAAACTAAAAACAGCCAGGCTGAAAAAAGACTGAAAGCAAGGGGTTGTTTCGAAATGTTCTGCATGTACAATCACAAAAATCCCTGTCAGTGTAAGATTCAAGGATATTCAGTTGAGTCAAAAGTGGGTTGGCTACCCTGGGATTCATCATTCTTGCTCCACAGCATTTTTAAACATTTTGTTATCCTCCTCATACACATACTCGCTCATGCACACAATAGTAATTTTTATACACTATACAGTATTAGTTAAATTGAACTCCAGCTTCTATGTGTTTAGTATAAATTTATACTTTTGGCTACCTGTGTTAGCATGTACTGTAGGGGAGGCTGAGCGCGAAGGAGGTTCCAGATCCAGCAAACTCTCAGGGGCAGGAGGAGGGCGACTCTTCAGAGACTTGGACCTCTTGGCTGAATACATGTTCTCCAGTTCAGCGTACACCGCTGACAGCTTGTATGGTGGAAATGTACAGAGAGACCAGAGTAAGACCTGCTGTCCTAACGATTATGAATCCTACTTTTACATTTACTGTATGTTTTCCCATCAAGAGAGGCCTGGTTACATACATTGGTGAGATTGTTAGGGGTCTCGGGAAGGGAGGTGCCATCTCCTGACTGTCGCTCGCCTGGAGCCAACCTCATCCCTGTCTCCAGCACTGGCTCTGCACGGAGGCCTATGGTAATACACTCATTAGAATGACTTGCAGGTTTTTAGGGTGAGGGCTTCTTCCATTGATTTGGGCTAAGAATCAGCTCCAGTAACTCAAGCCAGATTTAGTCCAGAGTTGCGCCAAGCCATTCTGGTTTCATGGGCCTCTGACAAAAATGTTATTCAATAATAAAATACTGTAGAAAATGTACTATATGAGCTGGTGTCAGCCACACTGGTAATGTAAAAGAAGTCGAAAGCATTAAAACAGGACTGTGTTCATGATCATGTTGAAGATAATGCGAGCGATGATGATAAAAATAGTGATGATGCTGATGTGAATCAAAGGTGTCATGGTGGTAGCAGTGTTACTGCTGCTACCGATCAAAACGAGGAATGAGGAAGACAATGAAGATCTGTACCCATGCCCAAGTGTGTGCCAATGACCAGGTCATCAGAGCTACGTCCCCTCACACTGCTCCTGTACGTGGTCCCTGTTACCCTCATGGAGCTGCTACGGCGATGGGGTTCAGGGGCAACCTCAGGTTCCGGAGGAGGGGGAGGTGGTGGTGGTGGTGGTGGAACTGGAACACACACACATATTGGCAGTGCAGAGGAAGAGGCAAGAGGTGTATGAGGAGCTGCAGCACCTGAGTTGACCAGTGAAGTTATTAAAAGATCCCCATGACAGTGTCAATCTCGCGCACAAACTTCTGTTCATTCATACCCATAAAAACCTCAAAAGCCACATGTGCCAAAAATGTAAATAATAAGAAATGTGTGCACACACCTGGTGCCTTGAATCCGAGAAAGCGTGAAATCTTGCTCTGGCAGTGCTCCTGCTCCTCGTACGTCAGCAGCTGGTAAACAAACTGCCAGATCATCTGTTTGGCCGGAGTATCCAGCACCGGGAACACATCCACGATCAGAGTGTCAACATTCCTGTTGCCATGGAAACACAGGCAAGGTGACAGAGATCGCCTGGCTGTCCAATCAGAAGTTTAAGTTAAGCTCACAGGTGTTTTCACCCATGTAGGCAGACAACACAAGGCAAAATTAAAGGGGCATTTTAATTAGCAAAATATAAACTTGTTCACTTCACTTCCATCCCCTTGCCTCTCCCTCCTTCCTCTGTCTCAATCTCCCTCCCAACCTCTTGCTCACCTGTGCTGGAAGAAGTTCTCCAAGGCCTTGCAGATGGTGTACCTCTCCTGGATGGTCAGCAGGTGCTCCAGCTGCTGTCCGAAGGTACGGCCCTGAACCCTGATGCTGGGAGGCAGAATCTCAGCCACCCACTGCAGGGAGCTGAGCACAGGGGAGCGGGCGCGTTCAGTGGGAATGCCGCCCCCTGCGAGGTCCTGCTCTGCCAGGGTGAAAGTGGGTGGGCCGTCCTCCACCACCAGAGTGGGCATGGCACCACTGCCCTGCAGCATGGACACCACCTTCTCGTGGGAGGAGGTCCTACAGGCAAATACATGTAATGCATGGGGACACATGTAGATATTCACTGGATGGTAAACTTATTATTACATGCACCAAAACTGGTTGTTTTGTGGGGGGAAAAAGCTGCATTTTACTTTACTGGTGTATAAACAGGGAAACAAATTATGAAAAGACATCAGCTATACTGGAGTATAAACACATTTTTACATTCTCTGGGGAGCTTCCTTATCATTCATTATCCATTTGAAATGAGATTTCTACTGTCCCCAACAACTGTGTGTATGACTGTATTACCATATTCATGCTTACTGGTACCTTTAACCCTTTCCTATTAAATGAGATTTGCTTTAGAAATCTGCTTTGTTTTTATGTAAAGTTTTACCAAAAATTTGCATAAACTTTGTAAAGTTAATGCGGGTGAGAGCTCAACCTCATGTCCAGTCCATTGAGGAACAGGATGCGGTCTCCTGGTTTTAGACCTGCCTTGTCTGCTGGGCTTCCTGCAGAACAGAAAGAGAGTAGGAGTAAGAGACGCCTGCTTATTCAGAAAAGGAAAGACGAAATCAGAATCATTACAGTGTTATAACTGAAAGTTCTAATCTACATTTGCACAGGCACAAATGCACATACAGAAGTAAGTGCACACACATTTTAAACTTACCAGGGATGACAGAATCAATCCACACAGGAGCATGACCTCTAAGAGTGAAGCCAAAACTCATGTTGCCCTTGCACACTCTCACTGTCCTGAAGAGAGAAAGTTGAGCCTTGATTAATAGTTCAACAGAGGAGTAACTAGGCTAATATATGATGCTATGAAGATGGTAATCAGACAGTTAGACTTTATAAACATGATATATTCAACACTTAAGTAAGGCCAGTTTATTCATTACTAAAACTAATTGCACACAGTGTTGTGGCTGTGAAAAGGTCAACTGCAAAGAGACCGGTGACGCAAATTGACTGGTACTGCCCATCCTGAAACAATGTGGACCTCCTGCAGATTTCCATATTCAGCAGACTACTTTAAATTCACATCCTGCATGAACAACCCTACTTAAATATGGACAATACATCTCCAGGGAGCAGTAGAACATCTTCACAAGCTAGAGCCACTGAAGAGATTAACAGATTTTCAGGGTAGTTTATTCCTACAGTTTAAAGGGATGGTGATAGGATGTTTGTAATCATGTTGTTTACTTGTTTTGAATATTTTAAACTGCCGATAAATGTCGTCAGGATCTAAGCAGAGAGGAAATTGACATCAATTCATAAAGACACGTCAGGAAGAAACAACGTCACAGCAGATAAAGGGAGCAGGAGATCAGGCATGACTAGTCCAAATCAGTTTATGCTTCTGTTGGCTTTACAACTGATGGATCTATTTTTCTGTTCACTCCTACACATCTCAGTTCACAGAAATCCCATGCTTGCACAGATAGACCCATCACAGCCATTCTTGTGTGGAGTGGTTATAAATTTGTTCAGACAACGGGAGAGAAAGTGTTATTTCAGAAAGTGTTATTTTGCACAGCGTTGCAAAGCTGTGACTCCTGCTGGTGGACGGCCAAAACACACAGGAAGGATGAGCAGAGGAAAAACACTGTCAAATAAAAATCTGTGATGCCAACTATAACTTAATACAGACCTGCAGTTGGTGGTGCCACTGGAGTGGCCAGCTATGAGCGAGGTGGTCTTGCGCATGCCGCGGGCGGGTGGGACCACGCCTTCCTCTGCGTGGGTGCGTGGCACTGAGCTGGCGCGGGTGGAGACCAGGAGGCGCTCGGGGTGATCCTCGCTCCGGCTACGGCGAAGGCGGTTACGGCTGGGGTCGCTGAAGCTCCGCCCCTTGAGCCTGCTCATCAGGCTCTGGGAAACCACCTCGTCAAAACGCTCCCGGTGCTTCTTGGGAATGAAGATCCTGGCAAACATTGTGGAATCAAGAGTCAACTTCAGATTGACTAGAAAAGCTCTACAGGAAAGCAGATGTGGAGCAGATTCCAGTTCAGCCTCTCTTGTGTGCTGTCGGTGAAAAGACCATTTATAGCTTTCTACATAAGCAACAAAACAAATCACATCACATCAAAGCAGCATTTCAATGAAAATCCACAAAATCCAAGATTCTTTATTCTGATTTCTCAAAGCCTCCTTCGCCCAGAGTATCCAAAAAAAACATGGGGATTCTTGCTCTGATTATGTATTGTTCCAGCTGCAGGATCCACTTAATTGGTTCAAAAATAGTTCAGCCCATATCGTCTCATGGGAGGGCCGAGGCAGGTAGAAGAGACTGGTCCAGCATTAGTTTATGTGTGTGTGTGTGTTGTTTCTGGGGTGCGGATGCATGTGCGTGAGAGAGAATGAAAGAGATAGTGGATGAGCTTTGTTGTGTGGTCCTGTCACATTAGCAGCTGCAGGTAAAAGTGTTCTGTGCCGGTGACAGCTCACAGCTAGTATGCAAAAAAGGAGGAAGCACGGTGCCAGAGCCACCTCTGGGAGAAAGCGCTCCACTCCCTCTAGTAGTGTTATTTTCCCCTCCCATCATCAACTCCCAATGTCTTTTCTCTCTTAAAGGGGAAAAAAAACCCACCCTCCAAATACGAGTCTGTGATATCTACTGTGTTCCAGGGGAGGATTTGCAAGCTTGGTGCACCCACTTTCCCCTAGTCTGTGGTCTGTGTCTAGTTTGTGTGCTGCATACATATAGATGAAAAGACAGTGTCCAGTCAATAACATGAGGACTAGGGAGAGAACAAGAAGGGCTGGTTATAACTGCCTGTTCAAATTCTGCATCAAACTTCACCAAAAAAGGCTTGTATTTCAGATGCACAAGCTGTCTGTAGGCAATTTGGTATTGCTTCTATGACAGATTTCTCCTTGTGTGGAGTTCAGCATCAGCACAAAACTGTAAAGAAAGAAGCCTTTTGTTTCCCAGAACTAACATTCAAACCTGACATCCACCACTGATGTTTCAGACTGCTCGAAACGTCTACTCCCATTAAACTCCCTTGTAGCTGCGCTGTCTGCTGCGTGCAGTTTATTTTTGTCCAATTATCTGCGAGAACAAGAAAAATACATAACAAAACAACAGAAATGACCCAGAAATGGAAGAAACATTGCCAATAACTGTGTTTTAAAAGTGTTTTAGGGTGTGTTTTTCTTTTAAATATAGGACGCCCTCACCCTGTTTCTGTCTCTTTTATCTGCACTTCTGCACACAAGCGCGCACACACACACACGCAAACTTCCATCTCACACACCTCATTTGTCCCTTTTCTCTTTTGCATATCTGCCTCCCCATCCCACCCACAAAATTATGCTGCCTCCATCCTTAACACAAGCCTCTCTCTCTCTCTGTTCAATATGAATCTCCTGGGTTCTTCCACCGTGCAGAGGAGAAAAGAGTGCTTTGGTTTTTTAGAGTGCACCAGTTCCAATGTGCATCCATATACACAGCACAACTCCTTACTCAAATGCCACTGTTGAGAATGAGGCTCAGCGGTGCAGTTTGGTTTTCAAAGCTGTCGCAGTCCCCTTTGCAAGTACATCTGGGAACATTGTTAGGAGGCAAGGATTAAGAAGATTCACTATTCGGTAGTTCCATAAAAACGTACAGCAACTTTTGGATCTGAATTAAGAGTGACGCATAAGTTGAGCTGCCTCCATACCAATATCTTACAATCTAAAGTTGAGGGAAGATAACAGATAACATTTCCCCTCTGGAGATTCCTCATCATTCCTCACTAAAGTTCACATGCTTATGCAACCATGAGCGTGCACACACATAACAAAAAACATGCTTGTAATTACAGCTATCCCAGACAACCTCACGTTGATCCAATAAAAACTTTTACAAATCAGGTCATAGACACTAGGGCTAAATCCAAGTTAATCCATCCACATCTAATGACAGCTAACATCCCCATCAGGCTTTTATGAAATAATAGGATGATGCACTGGCAGTATATTTCAAGTGTAATTGTCTCAAATAGTATTAAGTCAATAGCACTGCAGTAACAGGACAGTTTGTCCCTCCCACAGTCTCTCCCAGTCCACCACCCCATCAAAAGCACTTGTTGGAGGGCTGAGTGGGAATCCTGACCTAACTGCTAATTCACTGCGTGTCGGCTACCTGATAAATGCATGTTTCATGTGAGTTAACACACTTTCTGCTTGCATATTAAGATACTACAAATTTAGAGCAACAATAACAGGTTACATAACAACTAAGTAAAGTAATCTCAGTAATGCAAGCATAATGTAACTGTACCATAAGTAATGCAATCAATTACTGCGTGAAAAATGATTGTAAATGAACATTGTCTAAAGAAGTCATTCATCTAGACGTGACTTAAGACCTAACTCAACATGTATTTCTTATCTCTGCCTCCTTAAAAAAAGATAAAGTAAGCAAGTGGAGTAAGTTCTTCACTATTTACCACTCGGTAATAATCAACCTACATTTTGACTTTTCAATGATCTGGACACACTATTATTTGAAGATACATGCCTGTCTGACAATATGAGGAAGGCAGGCTCTGTTGTGGGCAAGGAGCTTGACAGCCTGACATCTGTGGCAGAGCGACAGATGCTGAGCAGGCTCCTGTCGATCATGGACAATCCACTACATCCACTGCACAGCATCATCTCCAGACAGAGGAGCAGTTTCAGTGACAGGCTGCCATCACTGTCCTGCTCCACGGACAGATTGAGGAGATCGTTCCTCCCCCACGCCATGCGGCTCTTTAATTCCACGAGGGGGGGAAACATTATTGTCAACTGCTCTGACGGACTTCACACTACATACATACATACACACACACTGTACACCATGCACTCTGTTTGCACTGGACTCTGCACTGGACTTGAAGTTTCTTCACTGCGTTTTTTATTAGCAGTGTTTTTATTATTATTCCCAGTATTTATTGCATGCCTTCGACCTTTCATCTTAAGTCTGTTGATGCTGCTGGAACTGTGAATTTCCCGTGCAGATTAATAAAGTAAGTATCTATCTATCTATCTATGTTACACTGGTGCAAGACCCAAGACCCCAATACATCACTGGGGTTCCACAGGGATCAATCATAGGTCCCCTTTAATTCACTACTATGCTAAACTCAGACTAAACATACAGAAGCATGACATCAACATAATTATAACGATGATACACAATCACCTCTCTGCCCTTCAATAAACATATTATACATTTACACAATGTATCATGTACATACACAAATGCATAATTTTACTACTGCAAAATGACAAATGTTTTGTGCCATGGTGAAACCCAAGAAATGATAGCTCATCTTGATTCAACTTCGGAGACTGTTAGAACACATGATATATCCTATCACTTACTGCATGTGTAAATACACAAGGGAGCTTGTGCGTGTGGAAAATGCATCAGTACAACCCTGGTCACTCAGTGTTCTCGTCATAGAAGGGATTATCTATTCTATGGTTACAGTTTTATGTTCTTACTATGGAGGCATCCATAAAAATGAAAGCCAAGGGAGTATGTAGGTGACGGTGATTAAGTGCTCTGTGTGTTCATGCAGCAAAAAGTCAACACGTAACCCGAGGGCTACACTGTGCTCATCTGTGACACCAGGCTGCTCTGTGGTGCTATCTTCAGGGTCAGTTATCTACAACAAGCAGAAAAGTAGGGTGATTCTAATTAGAGACATATCATGACTACATGAAATAGTTGAAGAAGGATAGAAAGAGAGACATAGACAGAAGTTGGTGAAAGACAGTTCAACAAGCATACAGAGTCAAGAAATTGATATGAAGAATGGCACAAAAAGCCAATATGAAGATATAAGCAGTAAAATATGACAGAGCCAGAGAGAGAAAGTGAAGAACTAGAGCTCTTTCTAGGCCACGGTCATGAAACTACTGGGAATGAAGCTGGGTAGTGCGTGCTAAGTAGGCTATCTAGGCCACAGAACTTTCCCAACAACACTCATACATCACTATGGTTGCTCGGACAAATGGCAGATAGGGAAAACGAAACAGAATGGGGCCGTTTATTGTTTTATAACAGTCTCTGGCTCTATTTGATTCCATCAACAATTGACTTCCCTTCCCCTCATCACCTCCAACAACTCTCTAGCTTGGTCTCACTGTGCTGTCATTTTAAGCGAAGTAGTATTTCACTCGTCACATCTTGTAACCCGGCCAAAACAAGTGAGCAGAAACTTCACAGCCTCCTCCATTGAAGTTGGATGTAGGCCTTGGGATGCCCTCAATTATAAGGAGGGCGAGAGGAGTCTATAATTAGGTCTGAAGGAGGGGTGGATCAAGGACACAGTGCACAGAGAGATGAATGACAACTGCAATCAGCTGGGAAACTCATTGCAAGAACCATTATTATCAGACCCACTTCTGATCAGCCAGTTTGACAGCTGGGCCAAGCATGAATTTGCAGGCACAAAGCATAGCTTGAGAAACAGTGGGGTCTAATCACAGGGTGGAATATAAAAGCCTCAGAGACAAGAACATGACAAGAAAGAATTATCAGTAGAAGTAGAGTTGCATTTGTTAGACTCTACAGTTTTCTCGTCATGTTTCCAAACTGTAGTCAAATTTAGAGAAAGCACAGATTTTCATATTTTCAAATGCTGACAAAAAGTGTAAAATAATCATCAACACAAACCTTGATAAACACACAGAGAGCAGTTGCACAACAATACTTCAGCAACTTCAGATACAAGTCAGCTCAAACAATACCAAGCACACTGATGCCGAGATCAAAGGAAAAGTGCCATACCGAAAGTGTCTGGAAAGGCTCCTATCCCTTCCCATGGCTCTTCGGGGCTTTGAGGAAGTGCCTGAGCTCAGTTAAGCAATGCAAATGCCTCCCCTCTATCTCGGTGAGTCCCCATCTACTTTGAGCAAACAACTCTCCCGGACAAAGGGGGAAAGGAAGAGAAAGATGAAGAATAAGAAGGTGTCCTGGATCTCAAAAGCGCTTGCTGCAGGCTCGGAAAGCAGCCAGATGAAGAAAGAGAGAGAATGAGAGAGAGGGAGGGAGCAGACTGCACGAGTGGCTGTGGTTCACATCCCTCCACACCTCCAAAACATCCTCAGGCAGCATCATCAGCTGTTCTCCAACTACATGTTTGGGGCAGCCCCTTTCCCTGGTTCCCATCTTGTATCCCCCTCTTCCTCTTCAGGTACCAAAGAAGCCTGGGTCAAGGTCACGGCACGGGTAGTCTTCTCGGTCACAACTACAGGATAATCCTTGTCACTCAGGCGTCCATCATCTGGCAATGAGAGGTAGTGAGTGACAAATCATCTCTTCCCTCAGTGGAGGAAGGAGGAAAGAGTGAGATGAACAGAGGAGTAAGTGAGGAGGGAGAGAGGAGAGAAGTAGAGAAGAGAGGAAGGCCCCGGTGGAATTTCATAGGCAGGTCAGCACAATGACTGTGTGTGTGCTTGTGTGTGTGTGTGTGAGAACGTACAGATGCTTTAACAGTCATGTCTGTGTGGCTCATGCACAACACTCATAACTCCATCCATCCAAATCTCTGTTAATACTTCCATCCCAAAACAACTTCACTAATTCATAAAACATTTGAGAAAAAAACAGAAACATACTGGCATTCAAACACTGAGAAAAAAAATCTGCGCTGCATCCCAAACCCTGAGTTGAGAATGCATCAGTCTCATTAATTCACAGCTTTGAAGTCTATATCTAGATACAGTATCTGACACAGGCCCAGAGTTCACTGTAATTACATTCAATTACCACAACACTACAGCACTATGTGAACAAAAGCGCTAATTCGTGTTCAAAGATTGTCTCTAATGACACTCCAGATACACAATCTTTTGCATAACTTTAAAGTGTTCAAGCACTGGCTAACCCCTGGGTTTTAGAGCCATTTAAGAATCGACACTGGCAAGTGCGTCAGAAACCTAAGAGAGAATTTATTAAAAGAAGTAGGCTGCATAAAAATAGAACACATCCTGTGGGAGGGCGCGGCAAATCGGCGAGGGGGACAGAGGCAGACTGAGCAGAGAGTGGCCCAGCTGGTCAAGTTTTACAAGGCGTACAGAAGAAATAACTTCTGTTAAGCACACCTCACATCCTCTAACGTGACCCCTAGTTATTAGACTTAGGGAAGGGGGTGGGTAGAGTGTGTGTGCGACTGCCACAGGGAGTGACAGTGATTGAGGGAGAGGAAGAGAGAGTGACTGATTGGCAGATTTAGTGGCAGACACATTGATTCTCCACACCTCAACACTGACAACCCGACTCATGACAAAGCACACCAACAATCTCTCACGTGATATTTTGTGTGGTCTGGTTTCTTAATCTCTGGATCTCTGGAAAGGCTGGATGTGAAACTACAATTGGGAGAGAGGCAACCAGTGAATTGTTAAAGACAAAATAAAGAAAACAGACAATCAGTATCGACATAGTCAGAGTAGCTCTCGCTCAGTGTCAACTTCAACAAGACTACTTTAGCATGTTAGCATGCTAAAGCTCTTAGTAATCTGGGAATGTGATTAGATGTGATCTAATGAGAGTGCATAAGGAAAAATTAAGGGATCACCAAAGTTACAACAACTCATCCTGAATGGAACATCAATGTGTTTCAATACAATGTAGCTTCACAGAAATCCAGCAGTTGTCGAGATATTTTATTTAAAAGTACAAATGACAACCTCATGGTGGCGCTAGAGGAAAAGTCAGGAGGTCACCAAAGTCATTAGGATTCATCATCTGGGCAAATCTGTGCTCATTTATAAAGTAGTTGTTAAGATATTTTTCAAAATAAGTAAAAAATTACTGTTGGCAGCACTACATGAAAAGTCTGGGAATCACCAGAGTACGAGGGCTTCATCCTCTGGGGACCACTAAATATTTAATGAGGCCACGAGTAATTTCACGACAATCCATCCAATATTTGAGCTACTGTATTTCAGCCTGCATCAACCGTCAAAGCAACACTGCCATCGCTGGAACCATGCTACTAGCACAGCTAAAAAGCTAAACCCACAGCACGGAAAGTACGCCTCTTAAAAACATAATCAGCAAGACATTTCTCCATGAACAGGGTGCATCCACAATATTTCTCATTTGCCTGAGACATGTCATCGTCAGCAGCATCCATTTACACAAACATCACCCTGAGGCGTTGCTCATGGACAACCTGGAGGCAAAAACTACCCAGGGCTCCCACCACAGAAATATGATCACCAGAAAACATTAGGAGCTATTCCAAATGTGATATCTAAATAATACGTTTCAGCACTTTCCAGAGAATACAAACCCAACAGTACCCTGCAAGATTTAAACAGTCTAATGGCCAAAAAGGTACAAAAAAATGACAGCTCAAACACTGCAGGCAGAGACACAAAGACATGTTTAAGCTTTTCAAGGTTACAGCAGACCTGACCTATACACATCAGGATGGAACTATGGGTAAGTATGGTTATCAAAAGATGATTTATCTAAAGACTGATTCAGACTCTCATCATAGAGTTACTGTACTTCCTCACTGCCTAAAGGTGAGGAAAACACCCAAAACAGTTCTCGGTCCTCTATGGATACAGCTAATGCATAATTAATGGAACTCCCGTGCAAGACAAACATTACAAAGCATTTTTTACAGGCAGCTTTCTAAGGATGGAAATGTACTCCCAAAGCTGTGATACAGACAGCTGTGACGGAAGAAACTGAGATGGCTGGACAACAGCTTTGTTTTACAGCTGGAGGGAGGACGGATTACTCACCAGAAATGAGTCACTGGAAAAACTGAACGCTAATTGACTATAAAAAGACTGCCACTATAGAATATTTAAACCACACCTTACTTCATGACCAATCATGGGTGGCCACGTAGGACGCTTTGACACCCAACTTGTTCACCAGTTACATGCTACAACTGTTCAAATATCTGCAAATGCACATGTTTTTCAGCACTCACCTGAGGCAGCAGTTCATAATTTCCTCCAGCACAGAACTTCAAAGCAGGGGCTGTATGCATGTGTGTGTGAGAGACAGTGCAGTCTAAGAATCTGCATGTTCCCCCTATTTTCGCATGTGTGCATTTCTCAGCCACCAGCAGCAAACTGGCTGTAGCAGCTAAGAGCTGTGTGCAGAGGAGGGAATAAAGAGCATCCAGTGATGTGATCCACAAAAACAATTGGTGTGTATATCAAAGAGTGCATCACAGCTGACAGGGAGAATTGGGAAAGAAAGAGACCAACAGAGAGAAAGTCAAATTAAGAGGCAGAGAGAGAAGATATAAGGCGGGAGGGGGGGGGGGGCTGACAGAAACATTTGCGAATGTGTGCAGAGGTATTGTGTTTTGGGTTTTGATTTTCCGATCAATGCTGAGGAGAGAGAAATGCAATATTCGGCGGTGAATTCCTAACCGTACCCTCGTGCACTGTACCTGAGAGGGGAGATATAGAACAGAGTGACATTCAAGCACCCGAGGGCAACAGTCGGTGCTTGACATCAGATCAAAGTTATTTGTACCGTATGTGCAGTTGACGTACGCCTCTCCCACATTTTACAATAAAATGCTGAGAGGGGGAGTTTCTAAAATATTGATTTCATGGGGCAATTAGGTGTTTTTACTCCCTCGCTGTGGTCCTATTGTTATGTAAGGATATAGCTGAACTGTATATACAACACAATCAACTATAATACTCCCTAGTAGTAGTAAAATTTGGACAGTTCTCGAATATTTTCTGTATTTTTAAAAAGGTTAAACATTTATTGAGACACACATTTTGGATTAGTTGGGATGTTTTACTGGGCTGTTAATAAACTGTGCTTGTTTTGTTAATGTTTTACTCTTAAGTGTTTCACAGAAGGTTTTAGGATCACTCATCTAACAACGTGCAATACAAGTAAAACCGAGTAATCCAAGAAGAGTTTTGTTTGTTTGGTCACTAGACAGCAACATCCCTGCAAGTAAGAATTACAGTTACTCCCTAAATATGTATGACAGGACTTAAATTCACCGCACACACAGTACACTCACTAAAACATTAATGCATTGTCTTGGAAACCAGAGGTAAAGCCACCACTTTGGCAGTATTTTGGCTCACAGTGGATTCCCCCTGGTTTCTAAGTACTGCAGATAAACCTGTTTAAGTGTGGGGAGAGAGGGTATGAACAGTTCAGAGAAATTCCCTTGTTCCTGACAAGGCCTCTTTAATCACCACGTGTAGTGCTAAAAGACTGGTTAGTCATCAAAGCAGCAGATGCAAACTCTACACAAGAAACAAACAACTGATTGGCTACCTGACATTGTCAATCAGCTGCTGATGCTCCTCAGTGATCAGGATATCAGGCAGAGCCTCGGCCAAACTCTCCACATCCCTCTCAGCGGCGTACTGCTTCAGCACCTCAAACAGCTGCTCCTTCACATCTGGCTCCTCGCCTAGCACCTCCTCCACCTGATATATGAATAAATACATGGATATTAATAATATACACGAACACAACAGAGATAAAAAAGCAACAAACACATACAATTTCTCTGAAACATACATTTCATACTCACCTTCTTATTGAACTCCATGGCCTTGTGAGCGCGACTCTCTCTGACGCTGTCCCCGCTCTGCGACAGCACCCTCATGCTGCTGCTCAGACGCTTGGGTCGCCGAGCCATACTGAGCACGCCCAGGCGCAGAGGTCGACCCTGAGCGGCTTTGATCATGGCCGCTGCCGTTTCGTGATGCTTCACCGGGATGCCGTTGACCTCCATGACGTAGTCCCCAGCTTTCAGGCCACTGCGACCGGCCGGACCGTTGGGCATGCAGTCCTCCACCATCAGAGGGCTGTCTCCAACGATGGTGAATCCGAAACGGCCATCAGGGCCAGGGGTGATGTCGATCTGAGGAAGGGGGGGGGGGGGGAAACGTGGTCGAACATTATTTACCATTTTCCATCAACTGAAAACACTAAATGCAGATTACTGTGTGCCAGCTGACCTGTTCAATCCGCGACACCACTCCGATACTGGGTGGTACGGTCTTGAGGGTCTGAGCCAGGGCGATCAGTGCCGGTGTACTGAGGTTGGTCACATCCTGGCCCTCAATGTCCACCACCTGGTCCCCGGGCTGGAGGCCAGCCAGGTATGCGCTACTGCCCTCCACCACAGATAGGATATAGCTGGGCCCAGTGCCACCCAGCCGGAAACCAAACGCCTCAGGCCAGTTCTGATTGGTGGCTGGGAGACCGAGGTCTGGAGGATGGATGGAAAGGTAGATACTGTAACCAGCATATTTTGTTTTTTTGTTTTTTATGGCTGCTTTACTGCTTATAGGATACATAAGTCTTATCTGCATGTGGGAAACTTGCTAATCTGGTGCAAGCTGCTCATACGGACGAGCAGGTTGTGACTATAAAATGGAGGTCAATTGGTCCATTGGTTTAAATAGGGCACATCAGTGATGGAGCGGTCGCAGCAGGTACACTGGTCTATTTAATGACGCCACAAGTATAAAGACACATTGGTCATGTCAAAAAGCAATTTCATATTGATTTGATTTGTTTCTTTGGAAGTTGAATGGCAGTAAAAGGAAAAAGTAGATTGAAGGAGGTTATTTTTGACTGCTGGTATCGAGCCCACACATTGAACTGGTGCCCTTCCCCTGGTCACTGGCCTCATTCTACTGCAGCAGAAAGAGTCCCAGCAGGCTCATGTCACTTCATTTCTACTCATCTGCAACCATCTGGACATGTCAAAGATATACTGTATGTAGGACATTGTAGGGATCAGTCTGTCCACTTTGTGATGCTTCCTGTCAAAGCACTGCAACTTTGCTGCATATTCTAGATCATAAACTGAAAATCTACATCTTAAACACTTGTACTTGCCTTTAGTTTTGTCTAAATTCATCTTATTTTCCAATCTTGTTGCCCTGTGCTCTTGCTCTTCACACCTCGCACATTATATTACAAGGCTATTTGATGATAGGGGAGAATTATAAACTTCACTGAATCTACCATTTGTATTTACGTCAGATTTCTGTGCAGCAAACACCTCACATAGAAGCAATTTAATAAACCTTGTTTGTCTCAAATCACTCCCATCTACAATTATCTTAATTAAGTCTTATCATACAATGACACAACCCCAAGGTGCAAAATTAGACGAGAAAACTTCACATTGTGAAATGTAAAAGAGCACACTTATGTAAGACACATTATAAAACTGCAGCAACGTAAGTAATTGTACAGTCATCCATCAAACCACCAGCACTAAAACCCGCTGTTTTTCTTCTTGTAATTGATCAGAGGCAGAGAGAGATCGAGACAGGAAAAGTAAGACAGATGACAACTGAATTAGAGACAGAAAGTAAGAAAAGTAACAAAAAAAGTGCATGAGAAGCGAGAAAATAAAAGCCTCTGCAAGGCTTTACCAAGAAATGTAGAAACGTCAGATCTGCTTCAATGCAGAAAAAGACGATTCAGATCTTACTGGAGCACAGGGCTAAATATTCAGGGTGAGATGTGGCTGAGTGAATAAAACATATCAAATCCAAGGACTCAGAGAGCCACAGAACTTGGGTTCAGCCTGCTGAAAGGAAGCATAAAACTGTAGCTGATTATTGATCTAAAATAGATTGGGAAATCACTGACATGGAGCTGCGGCTCATAATCTTTTCTCCCCACCAGAGCACAAGCAGCACTCAGAGGACTGTCAAGACTTCTTTTTGTCCTTTTCTCTCCAGCCTGCGACCCAGATACACAACCTCAGCTTTAGCTCCTTCTAGCTCTCTGTGACTATTAAGCTTACCTCCAGCAGATGAAGCAGTTCAGGAACATCATGTAAAAATAATGATTCAGAGAAGTATGACTTACAGAAATCTTTGGAGGCACTCCGGGTCCCGGATTTGCTCTGGCGCAGGGAGAAGCGGCCCTTTCTGCTCAGGAAACGCCTCATCCTTGCCCGGCTTGCGGCAGGGCACGTTCCAGCCAGCCTCTCTTCACCCCCGGCCTGGGGGTCGTCGCAGCCCAAAGAGTGCCCTCGGACACCCTCGTGCTGCTCCTCACCTGAGCTCACTGCCTCCAAAAGCCTCTACCCAGCTAGAGCAAATCAAGCAAACCTAAAAGGTCACATCTGTAGGTTATACAGGCCAACGCCTCCCCCTGTTCTCAATCAGAGAACCAGCTGTCTATAGCTGATAAGAGGGAGGCCAGAGGAGAGGGGAGAGCGTCTGAAAGTCAGGCTCTCCATCCTGGATGAGGCGGTCCAGCCTCAGCCTCAGTCCAAACCCTATGGCTGAGCGATGATCAGAAAACTGGGACACGCTCACTTGGTCCTGAAATGGTTCTTTGCAAGAAAAGGTACTGCGAAGCCCCATTTTTCTATAAATACCTTTCCCTCTCTCTCTCTCCCACCCTCTCTCTCTGTCTCCCTCTGTTGCTCATATGGATGGGGCCCTCTCAAAGGGCTGAGGAGTGACCCAGAAACTGTGTGTTGTACCAGCCAGGGACACTTCTCTGATTATAGTGTCTGTGTTAACCTCAGTACTGGAGCACCAGTTACAGAGATGTAGCCTGCAGATATGCTCAAGGTTACACGCACCAAGTACAGCAGTGCTCCAGCAAAGCCAATCAGCTACAGTGGATTTAGCATAGGAGCACAAATACTAAGATTTCTCCCTGCATCAGTTAGTACAAGACTAATGAAGCATACATGAGTCCCAGAGAGAGAGATGGAGCAGTGGATGCTGTGTTTTACCTGGCAGGTGTGTGTGCTTTCAAAGCAGGTGGTATTCCCATGATGAGGTGGTGGATGACATTCACTCCGCAGCCACACACTTCTAAAAACAAAGATGAAATGAAACAAGACAGCAACATAGAACAAAAATCACTAGCAGCGCTACTTAGTCTTAGCGTAGCAACACAGGAAACAAACGGGCTGATATTCAAGTATGTTTCACTGAAATTTCGGGGACTTTAGGGAAACAAAACAATGAATAAGTGGATTGGGAACAACCAGATATCTACAGGCCACAGACAAATCTTTGTGTAATAGGCAGAAGGATACAGCAGACTCTTTGTGAGCAATTTGCTACAAAACTGACTGAAAGCAGTTGTCTATGGGGTCAAAGATCATTTGAGTAAACACGACCACAAACAATGTCAAAATGATTTCAAAGAAGGAATCTGCAAAAAAAAAAAAAAAAAAAATCTAACAAAATAATCACATCCTGAAAGGTCAGACAGGCATTGCTTAGACAAACAAAGTCTCAACAAAGATAACCTGAAGTCAGCTGTATAAGAAAATAGCATTTATTTGATGCAAACTCTAAGTAAACTGACCACATTTTCATGTCTTTTTACCGGTGAATCTGTCATGCTTAAAGGTGCATTACGACTGACCAACTCAGAACTGCAACACTGTATCATGGGAAATTTATAGTGTCCCTGAGCGGCCTCAAGCAGGCAGGAACACTTGCACAGTTTCAGATCTGATGGCCTTTAAAGGGCACCACATTTAAAACTGGAGATGTAGAGTTTTAAAAACATGGCTTCTAGCCAACCCGGACATCAGAGAGCAGAAGTGAAAACTGCAATGAAACGATGTCCTTTTAGGTAGTAAAAGAAAATGGAATTTCACTTTTTGAAAGCTGCAAAGGAAAGAGACAAAGGCAAAGATGCGTTCAGTTTGTACCACCTAAAAGAATGAAAACCTCGCATAATTAATCTAGTTATTCTTTTAAGCTGTATGCAACTAAAAGTTTGAAAATTAGCTGGCATACTGAATGCAATGCTTCGTTTCAGTAAATCTATCAATAAAAATCAAACACATGATAGAACTAGTCCTTGTGCACACTTCATTTTTAGGTGTTTCTATTCCTGTAACTATAAACCTTATAAATACTTTGGCCTTTGTTTTGTAATTGATCACACATAAAGCTCATACAAACTCTACAGTAAACGGTTACACAGATACAGTCAAGCCAAATCCATTACAGTCCATCGTGAGCGTCCTCTTCGATCATACAATGACAGTCTGAATCTCCACCTCCTCTGGGGAGGTGATGACATATTCCTCCTGCTGCTGCACCATCTGTATACCCTCCTCCACTGCTTCCTCTGTGGTAACCATGGTAACTGTTCCCTCTGCCGTCTCCACGGTGCCCGCCGTGGCCAGTAGCGTGCCATCGCTGATGGCGGAGGCCAGCGTCATTGCCACCTGCTCAGTTAGGCTCTCGGGCGTGGCGATGGTAATGGTGTCGCCGCAGTCGGAGATGGACGGGCCCTCCTCGTTCGCCGCCACATTACGAACGATGATCTGGTGGCTGCCGGTGCCTCCGGCGCTGTGGGACTGGCTGACAATTCGCTGCACCACTTTCATGATGTGGTTTCCCATCTGACAGGGAGAGGTTTGATATAAATGGTTGTAGTATTAGTTACAAGTAATCTCTTTTAGATCCTTTAGCGTAACAGCGTAACATAACTTTCTATGTTAGTTAGCCAGAAAACACTGAGAATATCACATTCTGCAACCACTATGATCATACAAATGTTCTCATTTACAGTGAGGTGTGTGTATGTTTGTGTACTTGTGTGTACTGACCTCATTTTGGCTGTCTTGGATGAGTGTAACCTCTTCTTCCTGCACTTCCTCTTCTGTTTGAGTCTGGAGAATATGAGAGGAGCAGATCAAATGAATAACAAAAGGCAGCAGTACGCTGCGCCTAAATAAAGATAGGAATGATAAGGTGTTGCCTTAATGAATTCTGCAAAACACTTCATTGACTCAGCTCCAAGGTGTTTTTTTAACTTGTTGAAAAACATTTAATCTACATGAATCACAAATGGCAAAATATTTCAGATTTGGACTCTACTTCAGTCTCATTTTCAGTCAGTTACTCTGTGACAGAAGTTTGGAGTTAGTAATTGGTTGAGCCACTTCTAGGATTCATAACCTCAAACCCATTATTTCCTGGAGCCAAGGACAAAACCTACACACACTGATAAGATATATTTTGAACGATTTGTCTTCACAGCTTTTTATCTTTACTGTGATTGAATGCTTTCAAGAGCAAGAAATACCTGCAAATTTAGTTGCTGCCTAAAGCAGCTTGTAATGATTTATCTACTTATGTTAATCCAAGGGTTTAAAAGTAGTGTAGTCCTTTGAAGGCCGTTCCAGCCTTGTTAGGCTGTGCAACTCTTCTGAGGAGGTTATTGACTTAACTTTTCATCATGGCTCATAATAGCTTAAATATATCTTCAATTAAAAAGAGAAAAATGCTTTGTACAATATTTCGTAAAGTACCTTGTTTGTGTCTTTAAATTTTGTTACACTGAGCTGAAAACATAATTTGAAAATATTATATTGAGACATTTTTACAAAGAGATCCCTTATAGCTACACATTACGTCAGCAGCATTTCTGACTACAAGCTCCTCCTAGCTCCATAACTGGATTTTGCAAATAAACGAAAATAAATTATTTTTGAGTTGCTATCTGATACTGACAATCTCATCTGCAAGTCAGTTGTAAACAAAAATCCCACTGAGGTCAGTATTTGCCTTCAGTGTGCTGTTACGTTTTCTGTGTAAACAAATGAAATCTCAGTTGCAACTTAAACTACCAGCAATCAAGTTTTTCCTCTTTACAGGTCCTGAAATGTAGTGTTTAGAACTAGGGATCTCTGTACTTAGCAGAGGAAAGAGCTGAGTGACTTGTTCTAATCAACAATCTAATTAAATCCCAACAGATGTAATCATCTTGTACAATGTGAAGAGTGAAAGTGTTTTGCACTTCAATCAGTGATGTAACAGCACATATCCTGCTAATAGGAAATACCTGCAGGGATACCACTGACTGGGGCGTGGACAGATGTGCAACATGCTTTAAAGTCTGAACCCACAGACAGCAGTTCCATCAGCAGTTTTCTCTGTGTTGTTACCCCCCACCCAATCGTTGTGATGTAAGAGAAGAAACCACACTTTCTCTTTGCTCTAATCCCCCGTGGCTCTCACCTTGATGATATACTCCTGCGTGTCTGCCACCACGGACGAGAACTCCACCAGGACCGCATGAGGGTCCTCTGAGATGATGGCTGCTGTAGCGAGGCTGTCCACTGATGCCTGCTCCTCTGTTACCACACCCTGCTGCTCACTGGAATCTTCCTTATGGCAGCCTCCTGGTGCAAATCAAAATAAGTCCTGAAATACTGACAACACAAGGGCTGAGTTACTGTGGTTTTGTTTTGGTTTCTGTCAATCAGTCTGACCTTTAGCACGCATGTGCCGATTGAGGGTCCCGTGCTCAGCGAAGCCCCGTCCACACTTTGGGCATTTAAAAGGCTTTTCTCCAGTGTGATGGCGGATATGTCGCACCAGAGAGCCTTTCTCCCTGAAGCCTCTCAAGCAGAACTGACACACGTAGGGTTTCTCATCCCCATGAGTCCGCTGATGGACCTGCAAGGCATTCTAGGCAAGAAAAAGGTACTGTATATTAGAAATAATATGCCTTTTATGTCTATGAATGACATATTAGTGAAGGAAAACGAAACAATGAAATAAAAGCTGGAAATTCACGTCAGTACTGTACTGGTAAATTACACTGAAATCACCTTGGTTTTGTATCCTTTGTTGCATCTGGCACAGTGGTAGGGTCTTTCATCTGAGTGGGCCCTCATGTGCTCACGTACATGCCCAACGGTTTTGTAAAGCTTGCCACACTCGCCACACTTATATCTCCTCTCACTGACATGAACCTCCATGTGTTTCTTCAGCAGGTAACCAGTCAGAAACTCTTTTTGGCAGAGTGTGCACTTGAAGGGCTTATAACCTGCAATCAGAGATCATATTTATATTTGGACAAACAAAGAGTCAGTGCCCCATCAACAGCTTTCTTTTGATTACACATTTTGGACAAACTTTATAGGAAAGTGTCAACTTACCCAAATGGCCCTTGACATGAAAGCGGAAGTAGTTCAGTCCCTTGAAGGAGCGATTACAGTGTGGACACGTGTGCAATTTTGAGGATGTCTGATCATCTCCATCCTCTGTTTCCTGCTAAAGAAACAGTGGAAGAAAGGCTCCTTGAAAATCAATGTAAATAATCAGTGGATTTTGACTGGGAACGCAGAGTTCCAGTGAGACTAACTTCAAAAAATGAAAAGGTGTATTAATTAATCATTGGTCCCTGGTTGCTGGAATTGTGCCGGTCAAACCCAGTTCCCTGCACACCTACCTCTGCCTCCATCTCCACAAACTCCTCTTTAATCTGGATCTCTGTGACACTCTCATCAACATCAGGACAGTCAGAAACCACTTTATTTATCTCCTCTGTCGCCTGTGAGGTCTCCTCAACCACTGTTTCCTCTGACCCCAGTGGAATGCCAGAGTTGATGATGGCCTGGCAGATGAGGTTGTCGCCAGCAGCTGCAGCCGCAGCCAGGGCTTCTGCCTGAGACTGCTCCACCACCACCTGAACAGAGGGAGAGAGACAAATAAAGACAACAGATTGGATGAGAGTCTGAGGCAAAATCATTTCATACCAAATCTCTATGATTCCACTTTAAGGAAAGAGTACTTTTTTTTGATTGGTAACAGCTCATAGAGGACTTTTAGCTAAATGAGTAGCCTTTCTGCTCTCACCTGTTGCTCCTGCGTTGTTCCATCCACCTCCATTGTGAAGTGGACCTGATGGAGGACCTCTTGGGAACCAGCCTCTACCACACTGACCACAGCAGTCTGAGCTTCCACCATCTCCTGCTCCTCTGACTGCTGCTCCACAACCACCACCTCTTGCTGGTCAGCCACTGTCGTGTGATCAGCTTCGACACCTGCACAATGCACACAGACCTTTGTATGACTCAAAAGAGGGTCACTTCCTTACAGTACAATGCACTAGTTCATCAAGAACAGTAGTAATCCATCAATAGCTACAGCTCATTTGCTCTGACAGAATAGTCTGAGCACAACCATCAAGCTAGCTTCTTCAGATCACATCACCTGCTGCATAAATCTAACCTTTTTGTACTCCATCTTTGCTGACCAGGATCTCCTTGTACTGAACAAAGCGGATCTTTTCTGTGCATGGTGTGAGGGCCTTGAGGTGTCTAGTGAGGGCACCCGACTCTCTGAAGGACTGGCCACAGAGTGTACACCGATATGGCCGCTCATCTGCAAGAGAACAGGAAGAAAGCAGCGTTATCACTCAAATTTATTACAAGATATTAATTCAAGACAAAAACAGTCCCTAAGTTTCTTCTCTGTACCGGTGTGACGTCGGTTATGGCGAATGAGGGAGCCTTTGGTACGAAAAGAGGTCCCACACAGGTCACATGAGAAGTTCTTCTGGTCACTGTGAGTTTTCATGTGAGTTCTCAAGATGTTGGTCTATTGGGGGAAGATAGAGTGTATTTTAGAGTCAACACTCGCAACAGCAGGTGTGATAAATACCCTGCCAGGCATCACTTATGAAAAGAATTGCTTACACTTAGAGAAATCCAATGTTACTCATCTCATGCAACTGTTAAATAAAATATCACATTTTCTAAATAGAAACACATGCACAAATGAAATGTGTGACTCACTGTTTTAAATGTCTTTTCACAGAGTTGGCAAATGTAGCGTCCCTCCTGATTGACTTTGTAAACAGGCTTGTCGCTGTCAGCATTGTCAGATATGGATCCTTCAGTCCCATCTGACTGGTCAGCGACTTTAAGTGAAGCGATTTTCCTCCTGCGGCCTCGACCCAACAGACCACCGCTTTCATCTGTGTGAAAATCAGAAAAAAATTACCATATAAATCTAATTAACAGGTTGAGACAATGTTGACTTGAGCTTTTGACTAATTCATCAGTTCATCAACAAAAAATATCTGCAGATAGTTATTCAATTTATTGCTTCGGTCATCTTTGAAGCTAAAATACTGAACATTAACTAATCTCAGCCTCTCAAAAGTGTGGTTCTGATGCTGTACTTTGCCACATATGGTAGTAACCTGGATATCTTTGGCCTTGAGTTATTTTTGGGTGTCTTAATTGATATAAAAGACGTGGGAAAAAAAATAGAAAAACCTGTCAGTGTAACACCAATGCAGTTCTACAGTTTCAACAAAAACTGAAAACTAAGACCTTAACGTAAACTGCATTAGTTTTAGCCAGGTGCACCTGGTGCTACATGAGTGTATGTAATAAATCGTTGACCCACCATTAGTGGTCCTCCCTGGTTCATCTGAGGACGCACCATCAACTGTTTTCACCTCTGAAGAAGAACTCCCATTAGCTGCAGTAACCTGGCAAAACGCAGAAACCAACATCTGTTCAACCTCATCAGTTTACAATGGTCACTGGATCGTAAAAAACAACATATCACAGCTCGTACCTCTTGGCTGACTCCCTGGGTGCTTGCCTCCCGTTTGCAGCTGTGGTGCAGCTTGTGCTGAATGAAAGCCTCCAGCGTAGAAAATTCGGACTGACAGCGTCCACACTTGTGCACATCCTCATCTGACGGCACAGAGACAAAACCTTTCTGAATGAGATAACTTCGTACAGTATTTGTGCCGCAAGCCACCGGCTAGCTGATGTAAACTTTTATAAATACTGATGACTTGCTAGAATACTGACGCTGCAATGAAGCCAAGCAGCTAATGGCAGCTAGCTGCTAGCAACATTTCACGAAGGAAGAAGTTAGCTAGGCCCAAACGCTGCAACTGATAAATATTTCGGAGTTGTTTAAGAGGACTAACCTTCGTCTCCCAGTGTTGTCTGGATGGTGATTGTCTCGGTGCCGTTCTTCGTTTCCCCCTTCTCTGTTTCTGCCGTATGATTATTTTCTACATTCATGTCGTTCAAATTCTCCGTCTCTGTCGCAACGCTGCTACACGGAGGGAAAACATGGCGGATTTACGACCCCGTAGTCATAACAACAATAAGAGCGCCTGCGTGTGTCAGAGGGGACAACATGAAAATTAACAACTACCAACTTTAATCTGGACTTTTGTTTTACATTTAACCATAATGCCGTGATAATGGTCCAAGATCCACGTGTAAATGCGTCTTTATATTTATATATAGTTTTCATATTTTTCTCCACATACACATACACATATATACATACATGTAGATATCAGGCCCAGAGAGACACTCAAACTCTCACAACCTGGTTATTAATGTGGAGATCTAACAGATCTTTTTCAGGTCTAACAAAATGATGTGATAATTTCTGTGAAATTACAGTTGCTGTAAATGATGTATCGTCATTATAATGTTTACTTACATGAGGTTCCCTGTTGTGTTAAAGCACCTATTAAGGCAGGGGATTAAACACACCTTGTCCCTGTTTCCTACCCGTTGCTCCATGAAAAATGCTTTACAATGTTTCGTTGTATTATTTTTGTGCAATGGTCATTTCATATCGACAGTGAGATGAGAACAGTTGTTGAAGCGACATCAGTAAACAGGACAAAAGAAGCTGAATTTTGGCAGCTGTGACATAGCTGGAGGGAGGATCAGGAGCCCCTAGTGCATTTTCTCCTAAAATGGCCGCTTACTGTTTCAAATTTGTATGTATTCATGATTGAGAACACAATATACCAACACAGAGAAATAGCAACTGAAGCCAGTATGGTGCTGACACAATAATGTGATTTGTCTTGCAAGATGCATTCCTTTCTTACAGCAAATTAAAGTAAATATAAAATGCTTACAACAAATAGATAAAACATGTAAAATATAGATGAAATTTCCAGGGAGAAGTTCATGTTGCACATTAAAAAAGGAAAAAATGTACCAGTTTGGACAGAGCCATGACTGTGCAGTGGGGTGTAGCTGCATACAGCAATTTATTTTATAGAGACAATGTAATGTCTACCTATATTGACCTCTCCTTTTCCCAGAGCCTGACAGTCCCTTCTCCTTAATTTTCAGTGAACATTTTAGGGCTGTAAGCTTATGGACTTATATGCTTATAGTTGACATAAAGCATGAAAGACAAGATAATTAGATCCACACTCTAAGAGGTGACAGAGAATCACAGCAACATCTGCAGCTGAATCAAGGACAGCTATTTACGACACAAAAGTAAACAACAAACAGTTCACTTTACGGCAGCAAATATGGCCTCGCACTTCAGCGGTGTGCTGCAGTTGACAGATCTGGATGATTTTATTACCCCGTCTCAGGTAATGAAACTTGTTGTAACGTGTTATAACATTATACATATTCCAAATAGTTAACTCTACGGATTTACTGCACATATTAAAGCAGCCAATAGCGGACAAACGTGAAGAAGTAACTAGCATGCTTACTAGCAGTTAGCTGTCCTTATCAGTGCTGTTGTGTGAGAGAACAGCTCCCTCAAAAATAACCGCAACATTAAATGTCTAATGATTGACTGGAGCTTATTGTAATGCGATTTTAACTACTTGGTTGGACTGTCACTGATAAGGTGACACTGTCTATTGATTGCGTAAATTACACGCAGTTAGCTTGTTGCTAATGTTAGCTATGATGTAACCACAGTGAAATAACCTGTGGTTGGTAATGACACGGTTTTAGTAGATATATATGAGTTATACTGTAGCTTAATAGGCAATAGTGTACTGCAGCCTAAGTTACGAGTCGAAGATAACTGACCTTGGTGATTATAAAACAGGTATTTTTGCCAATAAATATGTCATGAAGAATTGAGTCATTTCCTGTCGTCTTTGAGCTTTGTGAAGAAGAGTGCTGAATCTGGACAGAAATCTTGGTCTAAATAAAACCCCCCACTTAAGTATTTAACAATGTAATGTCTATTTGTTCTGATTTGTATTTGCTGTGTACTGTTGTCACTTCTTAGTTCTTACTCCGTTCTGTCAGGTGCCATTGGATGTTGTTACAAGTTGTTGTGTTTATCTTGCTCATAAAGTTCATTGATAAAATTGAAGCAGTATTTTGTAGTGTGGTTTACACATGCCCCTGTTTTCTCTGTTTTGCAGGAATGTGTCAAGCCTGTCAAAGTAGAGAAGAAACAAGGGAAATCTGTGGCTAAAATTCAAATAGAGGATGATGGCAGTTACGTCCAAGTCAACCAGGTGGGTATTTTGTGAATTACTGAAACTGAAGTATTGCACCTCCATTTACCTTGAATTAATTAACTTTGTGTTTGTAGGATGGCGGGAAGAAGAGGCTGGAGAAAGCAAAGATCACGCTGAACGACTGTTTGGCCTGCAGTGGCTGTATCACGTCAGCTGAGAGCGTCCTCATCACACAGCAGAGCCACGAGGAGCTCTTTAAAGTGCTGCGTAACAATAAGGTAGAGATGAATACGTGTGTTTGAATTCTTGTGTATTATGTGTCTGGTCAAGATTGCTTTTACAGCCTTTGTGATATGAGAGTGAACATTTTGTTTGTCAGGCCAACGCGACTGAGCAGAAGGTTGTTGTAGTGTCGGTGTCACCGCAGTCCAGAGCCTCCCTCGCAGCACACTATAACCTCAGCAGTAGTGAGGCAGGCAGGAGACTAACTTCTTTCTTCAAAGGCCTTGGTGGGTGCAAATGTTATATTTTCAGTTCGTTTTACATTAAAAACACAGCCACCTCTTAAGACTCATTATTATTACTATTATTGCAGGGGTTCATCATGTGTTTGACACTAGCTTTAGTCGGACCTTCAGCCTGCTGGAGAGCCAGAGAGAGTTTGTGGAGCGGTTCCAGAGGAAGGAGCAGGACACCAAGGCCCTGCCCATGCTGACATCCGCCTGTCCAGGTATGCCACTAAAAGCGGAATATAAAGTATAAGGCAGGGAATGCTGGGAACATGTGTTACATGACATCCTCATTTCTCTCCCTCATTTCCTGTCAACTACAAATCAAGACAGAGAGAAACATTGTTAATTTGATTGATCACTTAGTATATTAATTAATTGTTGTTTACATTTTCTGAAATTACAAGATTCCAGTGTTTATTTTTAATTGTAGACAAACATATTTCAGTCCTCCAGTGTGATATTCCATGGATTAATGTAACATACAAGCAGAATAAAACTTAGCAAAAGTAGCATCAATTGCTTTAGTGTAATAACACTTGGATCTTCTTTTCAGTGTTTGTCCAAAGACAATCAGCAAAACCAAAATCCACTGTGTGTGTGTGTGTGTGTGTGTGTGTGTGTGTATTTTATTCAGGTTGGATCTGCTATGCAGAGAAGACCCACGGGGAGTTTATTCTCCCATACATTAGTACCACCCGCTCCCCCCAGCAGATGATGGGTTCACTGGTTAAAGGCTATTTTGCTGAACAGCAGGTAAAGTTTATCAATTAGAAATATAGTTTTCACTATCAAAGCAAATGGGGATGGTTAACTTACGGTGTATCCAGTGCTGGGTGTTGACTGCTGTGAAAGTATGTACATATTGATGTTTGTATTGTGTGTGTCGTCAGGGCCTGAGTCCACAGCAGATCTACCACGTGGCAGTAATGCCCTGCTTTGACAAGAAACTCGAAGCCTCGAGGTCAGACTTCTACATGAGCAAAGCTGAGACCAGAGAAGTGGATTGTGTCATCACCTCTGGTACAGTAACGACTCTCACGATGCTGTTTGTGAGTATGAATGTGGAGTTCCCGTTTTTTTACACTTTTTACTGTCTGACACAGGAGAGGTTCAGAAAATGCTGGAGGAGGAAAACGTGTCTCTTAATAATGTGGAGCCTGCAGCCCCAGATACAATGTAAGTTCTGTGCCAGTTTGCTTTTTGTTGCCTCTTTTAGAATAAACTGTAACATGAATTTTCAGAAGAATAGATGAACTCATACGGTACATTTTATTCTTCACCCAGGTTCAGCAGTGTTTGTGGGGATGAGTTCCTGAGCCATGCTGGGAGTGGGTCTGGAGGTTACCTCCATCATGTCTTCACCTATGCTGCCAAGCAGCTGTTTGGAGAAGAAGTTCAGGAACTCACCTACAAGACCCTCAGGTGAGTCTGTCTCCAGAGGTTTAAGAAGATTAAGAGCTTTATGACAATTGGTGGTTCAAGTTAATTATCAGCCTGAATTGTTGATAATATATTATTTACAGTATTCAAGCAAATTTAATGATCTTAGATTTATAATGTCACCCAATTGCACCAGGTTACTTTAGATTTTTTGATTGTGCAAACTGAACCCCTCTGCCACAGGAATAAAGACTTTCAGGAAGTAACTCTTGAGAAGGATGGAGTCGTCCTGTTGTGTTTTGCTTCCACATACGGTTTCCGCAACATCCAGAACCTGGTGCAAAAACTCAAGAGGGGGAAGTCGCCTTACCACTTTGTGGAAGTTATGGCGTGTCCGTCAGGTAATGAGAAAAATGTGAAAAAAAAAAAAAAAAAGAAGACATTTATGGGTATTTTTGCCATGTTTGCCACAACAGAGAGTGACACAGTATTACAATAAGCACAGTAATGACTTATCTTTGCAAGGAAATTAAAACCCATCATGTTTTCCCTCTTTGCAACACTCAGGTTGTCTAAATGGTGGTGGACAGGTGAAGGCCTCGTCTGGTCAGAACCCAAAGGAGCTTCTGCAGAAGGTTGAGGAGCTCTACAAGGCAGAAAGCTCGCTGTCGCCAGAAGATGATACTCGCGTGGCCGAGCTGTATCAGTCCTGGCTCCACAGTGTGGGGGAGGAGAGAGCCAAAGAGCTGCTGCACACACAGTACCACACTGTGGAGAAGTTGACCAACGGACTCACTATGAAGTGGTGATGAATGACTACAGAACCGTCCAAATATGACTCACAGAGAAGAGAAGGGTGATGTGGTTAAACCTGAATACAAACAGGTTTGATGTATCCCAGCGACTGTTTAAACCACTGTCCTCCTCAGCCAAGGTGGAAGATCAGGGCATAGATAAAAGACACAATGCCTAAACAAAGCCAAATCATGTGTGTTGTCTGATAATTTTTCCTTACACTACTGTTGTGCTTTGAAATGTATAAATAGTAAATAACTCATTTGTGTGGCACCTGTTACACTTTGAAAATGTGAGCTGAATTAACACGAAGCAAAATATGATCATTCCTTGTATATTTAACCAAATGATTATCCATATATATATACATTTGAAAAATAAACACATTATTTAATTGTAGCCATTTGTTTTGTATATTTTGTTTGCAACATTAATGAACATGTCCAGCAGAATATAGATTCAGACTGATATGTTTTATTGAATCATCTTGACTCTGATGTACAGTTATGAGCTCTCGCAGAGTGAGGATGTAAACTTGGGGATGAAAAGCAGCAATTTACATTCATAGTGATGTACACTGCATCTCTCTCTACCCATGTGGTGCAGTTTATAACAGACCAGATAACCTGTCCTAAACACTGTGTAGATGACAGACAAGTTCACTTTAATTGTTTTTGATAGTGAATTAATTCTCTAGCTTTCAACTGCAAAAGTAAGCAAAAGAGAAACTGGAAAACTTTACTGAAATAAGTCAAAATGTTAAACGAGAGAGCAGTGGCAAGGTTACCCGACAGGAAATAAACATATATAAGGAGAGGAAAAATACATATCAAGGAAATCAAATGTTCTAATACAAATAAGTAATTAAGAAATTAAGCTTATTTTTCTCCAAAAAACAGTTAATTAAAGCAATAAATACATAAAACACAGATAAATCTCATCAGTTTGTTAAAGGAAATTGGTATTAGCAAATACTACAGTTAGTTTGTGCATATAACAGACTGGGAGACCAGCCTTCAAATTAATTTCATTTGTAGGAATATTTAATGGAAGCAGCTTTACACTGGCCTTTTTGTGCAGACATTGTTCTATAGTAGCTAAAACAACACACAACCCCCCTTTGAGGGTCAGTCAGGCACCCAGCATTTATAAACTGGTTAAATCTGGGGTAGAAGCATCAAACACCACATCCACCACCATCTACAGTCTTGTGTCTGGCTGAATTCAGGTTTTCAAGCTATACCTCCTTGACAGCTGAGTATGTTTCGTGTTCCGAGCTCAGGGTCTGAGAAGCCCCCACTCCAAAGCCAACATGGCGTGGGGAGGAAGTCTCTCCTTGGGCTTCTTAAATTTGTCCTTCTCCTTCCGCAGGACCCTCAGCACCTCAATGGGGTCGGTCTTCCCAGTGAACTTCTGCACTCCTTCCTCCCTACAGTAAAGGAAAGAAGGATTAACAAATGAAACAAAGTATGACACTAAATTGTTGCAGGAAATGTGCTTATTACAAAAGCAGCGACTGACAGATCCTGAAACATGAGCTCACCAGAAAATGTAGCTGTTTTACCAGCCTGTCAAGTAGAGTAGACTAATAAATACATAAATACAGACTAACTCACCATTAAAAGAGCAAACAAGTATACACATTAAATCCTGTAAATGCAGTGCTGCAAGAAGCAGCATCTAGACAATGACACCTATTTTATTTGAATGGAAAACAAAACAAGATCATCTGAATTAAACCACAACAAGGATTTTTACTCATCTCACTCTTTACTATCACTCTTTAGTTCTTTCCCTCATCTGCAATGGCTAATTTAAATGTTACATTTGTCAGTCTCCAGTTATTACCCATGTGGCAATGGGAGAAAGGCACTGGGCACCTTTCATGTTCTGCACATAAATGTATGTAAATATCCAAACTCACGAGAGGCGAAGAAAAGGGTTGTATTCAAACTCCTCCATTAGGGTAGATGGCACTGTGGGTTTGTCATCATCATCTCTCGCCTGCAAAATAAATGTTTCCAATCTGCACTTTAACAATAAGACTGGCAATATTCAATATTCTGTGAAAAGACTTAAAAGCAACAATGAATATATCCTGCTAACTGTGAATACAAATCCTGAAATAGCTTATGTCACTGTGCCATTAACCTTTATGCAATGAACACTGGCGCTGTCGTTTATTTTGAGTCATAAACCATTCTGCCGCTAGAAATACTCATTAGAGCAAAAAATGTGTATTAGTCTGCAGCTGTAAATAGTCCCAAACAAATGGAGTATGTACTCCTTTTTGTGTAATGTTCACCAATAACTACAATGCCCAGCTTTTTTATAAAATTATTTGGCCTCATTTTAAAAAATTAGGGAATAAACTGTGACCTGTTTTTAGAGGTCCTTAATAGGAACCAATGGGTTTGGGACACAGACAGGCTGGGGAAAATGCACTGTTAAGATTTAGTTTTTTGTTGACAATAACTGAGACAGGGAATATTGTGAGTTATAGCGCTCACCCTGGCCCAGCTCAGCATCTCTTTAACCTTCTCATTCTCCGGCTCCACCAGCATGGCAAACTTCAGGTTCTTGATGGTGTACTCGTGTCCACAGAACACCTTCTACAGATGAACAAAGCATGATTTAAAGTCTTCCTGAATCCTCAACACACATAGCAGCAGAGTTTGAATCTGAGCCAGGCTGAACTCAATCCCTTCATTGTACGTGTGTTTATTCATCAGTGATTCAGTCTTACGCCAGCTCTTATCTGAGGTCATGTTAGCTGTACTTAACCCTGTGAGGGCTGCACGCAACCCACGACAAATATCTTTTATTTCCACTGACCGTGTCTTGAGGTAGGGATCCCAGCACCTGGGTGAGATTGTGGTACATCTGTTCGGCTGTACCCTCAAGAAACTGCCCGCATCCACCGATAAAAAGCGTATCCCCTAACGACCAGAAAAGACAACGATGAGGCGTCACAGGAGGCAGTGGTCAGTCCAGGTCACACAACAACAACAATGCACAATGTGCTGGTCAACATGGATTCATATCTCTAGCCACTCAAAATGATGTTATATAGCATGTTTGCCTAAGAACACAGTGAGTGTACTGTACAGTTATGAGCTGCATGGAGGAATGTACATCTCAGATTTCAATTGGTTCAGCAGCTCTTTTTATTTACAGACAAAGACCTGTGAACACAGCAGGGGCGTCAGTGCACTCATCCTCCCAAACAAAGTAGCACATGTGACCAGAGGTATGGCAGGGAGTAAACAGGCACCTCACATTGATGGAGTTAAACTGCAAATGGAGAAAATACAATATCAAAAGACGACATGGCAGAGAGACAAGAGAAACTGTATTTTTGTATAACATATCATAACTGGACCAATGTCCAGGTAAAGACATTTTACTCCTGTTGCTTTATGGGCACCTTGAGTTCCTGAGCGTTGGTGACTTTATCCGTCAGACCCCCGATCCGATCGTCTCCACCGTACACCCTCAACCCAGGAATCTCCTTCAGCAGAGCCTCATTGCCCCGAGCATGGTCCCTGTCAGCGAGAACATGTCAGTTATCTGTTGGTGTGTTCATGTATTCTCATCTAGGCCCTCCACTTCTCCCATATGCTCTTCTTACCAATGATGGTGTGTGGTGAGAACAGCCATCAGAGACAAGCCCTCTCTCTTCACTATTTCTAGCAGCTGAAAAAGAGAAGAAAAATGTGTGACTCTTAGCAATAATTCCCGTAAGTATGTATCTCACTAGAGCTAAAACAAGTAGTCAGTTGACAGAGAAATAATCAACAACAATATTTCAATTATTGATAACGTAATCGAAAAATTGATTGATAAAGAGAAATCACTTGTTGCAGTCCTATATCTCACATATCTCACATTTACTGTGAGTACATATAAATACTGGTCATTAGTTGTCTCTATGTCATTTTCTGCTTGAGTTGTTTTTCTAGTTTAGTTAGTATTACTCTCTGTCTCTCTTTTTGTGATTTTTTGTGCTTCATAATCCTCTATGTTTTGTTCCAGTATCCATTACAAAGGCTGAACCTGAACATTACATCTGTCTCTTACCCGGTGTGGTACAGCAGGGTCCACTGCTATGGCCTGTTTACTCTGCTCCTCTATCACCAGGTACATGTAGTTGTCCTCCAGGATGGAGATCACCTTTACCTTCATGGCACCCCTCGTACGCATGCGCACCACAGTGCGCAACACTTTGGAGAAGAGGTTTAATTAATCAACACCGCTTATATCGACAGTGATTCATCATCGTTCATCAACATCTGCACCAGCTGCTGGTTTATCATTAATAATAAACCATGCTACTGTTAGCTGCTGCTGCAGCGTTCAAACTGCCCCTGACTGGCGATGTGTCATCAACATTTTCTGCAGCTTTAACATTTAATGGTTAAATAAACAATCGACAGAGGAAAAGGGAAAAGACGCTTACCTCAGCCTGACAGATTCCGATTATTCTGTTCTCTCTGGTGGTGCTCTCAAAATTATTATCCTACATTTCTGTATTCAGAGTAGGAAGTTATCGCGACATCGTCGAGCCAACATGTCAAAACCAAGACATTTTAATCGAGCCGGAGACTTTCAACCATGTGGGATTTTAACCTGGGATTTACCAAGAAAATGTGGTCAGTTATTTATGCTTCATTCAAAAAACCATAAATATGGAACATGTTTTAATATTTAGAAATATTCAATTTAGTATTGTTATGGAAGACAATTTTACATATATACATACACAATTTAATTCATTTTTAAATTTTGAATGAATAAGATCTTGTTGTATTAATTTCTTTTTAAATTTATGAACTGTTAATGTATTATCTCCTTCATAAATGTGTAACATTTTAATCACTTTTTGAAAGATAATTTGTTCGATAAATTCTAAAGAAGATTTATATCTGGATGTAAAATACTTTGATGGTCATACTCCCACTACATGTTACCAGTTATCAATACAAGAGCTGGCGCACATTCAACCTGAGCAGAGGTCCGATCCGGCTGAAGTAAAAACACAGTTCTGGTGCTGCAGGACCTTTAGCTCCACCTCAACCAGCTAAACTAAAATGCTACTGACATGTTCTTCTATTAATATAACACTCTCTATGGGGCCATTCTGCAGCATGAGTACTTTTACTTTTGATACTTAGAGTACATTTTGAAAACTTATATTTCTTCTAACTTACAACAGATTTTATTTGCAGATTTGCTTTTCAAAGAACATCATGCAATATTCTCTGTAAGATTGTACTTGACATGCAAAACAGCATTCAGGGTATCTAACATTTAGTGCTGACATACCAATAAAGTAGGCAATGCTGTGCTCACAGACTGCTTTTAGACGGAGGAGGAAATGGAAAAGTGCTCCAACTGCTGAATTTTACATAATAAACACCCAAACTAACAGCCTTCAAGCAAATATGAAAAGAAATGGCAGGAGGGAACATTCCAGGTCAGAATAAAACATTAATACCAATCTTTACAGACAAAGAAATTACTTTATCAATTTACAGAAATTTTACACATACTCCAACATTTGTTACTGAAGTGTTTCCCTGTCTTGTTAAAGGTTTTGAAAGTAGTTGTTTGTACATTAATAAATTACAACATAATACGAAATACACTCTAAAACTTCCATTTACAGATTAACAAAATCATTTCTCATTTAAAGCGTTCAGTTAATGGCCATATATTCCTTTAAACTGTCACGTCAACATTGGTTAAACAAACCAAATACGATTAAAACAATGACAGATAAGTTTATGGCCATATTAGGGCTGGACATGGTGATTAAAAAAGCGTGTGCCTTGACTGAGAGAGAATGCTGCAGGTCTATTTCAAATGGCTTTGAAGATTAGTCGCAGATATGTTCTTTAGGATACTACTAACAGCTTGCAGTGTTGTAAGCAGTTAAGTCAGCATGAGTGCAGAGGCCTTCACTCCTTGGGCACCCGGAAGCCATCTTTTTCTTTCCGGAGACTTCTCATGGTTTCAATGGGGTCTGTCTGCTTTACATGATCTTGGACGGACTTCTCTCTGAATTAAACATTAAAAAAAAAAAAAATGAGTCAGTCAGGCAGCACTTTAAATGTAATTAGCTCTAAACAAACTACAGACATCTGAAACTAGTGTTCGATCAAGCTGTACATACTTTACTCTCATAAAGGGGTTAAATGTGAATTCATCTGCCAAAGTGGACGGAATAGTCGCTTCTCCATTGCTGCATTTCTCCTGCAGGAATACAAATACACACAGGCAGAGTTGTTACAGTTTAAGTGGTTGATCTGATCGAAGTAATGATTGCTTAGATGTGACGTGCCAATCAAATACCTTTGCCCACGCTAGCTTCTTCCGGATGACTTCACTGTCTGGCTCCACATGACGTGCAAATTTCAGATTGCTGACAGTGTACTCATGACCGCAGTAGACGCGCTTTAACACAAGTCCAGTATATTTTAATCAGAATATTGCATTTTCAAAACCCCTGTTCAATCAATCAATTACTGTAATAATGACTCATGTCTTCAGTGTTGTAGCTCAGTTCTGAAGGACCACTACCCATTTGAGGGGACTCTAAAACTAGGGGTAGGGCCGTGGGGGAGAACTGGGATTAGGTCTTTCAATAATATCTTTAACGCTGACATTACAGATCAAGTACATATATTTACTGTTTCAGGAGGCAGGCGTCCCAGAATTTCTATCAAGGCTTTGTACATCTGCTCTGCCGTGCCCTCGAAGAATTTACCACAGCCGGCCACAAACAGCGTGTCCCCTGCATGAGAAAGAAAAACAAAGGAGTGTCCTTAGGGAATTTAAGGTCACACATGACAGAGGGATGACTTGTTACACAAGCTGCATCAATACTGACTGGTCAAGCTTGACAGATTAAACATACCTGTGAAAACAGCTGGTGGCTCAGTGCTGTTCTCCTTCGTCACATAGTAGCAGATGTGACCGGTTGTGTGACACGGTGTGAACAGGCATTTGACGTTAAGCGATCCAAGCTGGAAAAGAATGGCAGCAGTGAAGAAAACATCATTCATCTGGGGCTTGAATCTGGATTGTAGGATACATTATCTGATTGTCTTACTTTGAAACTGTGGGAATGAGAAACTTTCTTTGTAAGAGCATCAACTCTGTCATCTCCTCCATAGACCTTTAGCCCCGGCATTAGCTTCACCATCTTCTCATTTCCACTTGCGTGATCCCTAAGAAGAGAAAATGATCTGTGTGATCAGTGTAATGGTACTCAGGTTCAGCAGAAGGGTAGTTTCCATGCAGGTATAATGGTTTCTTGGCATATTGGCATTTAAGGCTGGTTAGCTCAAGTGTTTGTAGAGTGCTAACTGTACACCTGTGTACTGGTAAAATAAAACTAAAATAAAATGTAACATGTGGCCTACCAGTGGTGATGAGTGGTCAGAACTGTTGTGAGTTTTACGCCATGTTTTCTAACAGCTTCCACAACCTGTTGAAAGAACAAATGCATCTTACTGAAGCATTGCTTAAATGTTTTATTTAATTCTAATTTTAATTTCCTTTTTTAGATCTGCATGTAGTTTAGGTAGACAGTGTTTCCACAGGTCACTTAGAAGTAAGCCTGAGAAGTTCATTGTCTGTTTAAAGAACAGCTGTGAAGACACTGATAAAGTCAAGCTGGCCCAGTCCCCAACAGCAGATGCCATAAGCAACCAAGGTCATAAAGACAGAGCCTCCAGCTGAAGGAGTGAACACAGTGGCTCTTCAGTTCTAGGACAGACCATCTTCCTTTGAGAGAGTGTTGTGTGAAATATGTGACTACATCATCACAGTTGCAGTGGAAGCAGTGCTGGAAAACACACTGAGATCATGTGCTTACGTGTGGCAGCATGTAAAAATATATAATGCAAGACGAATCAAGTACAGAAGTATCAACAGCAGAATGCACTTCAAGTGCAAGTACAGATGAGCCCCTTACATTGCTGTATCATTGTTTTTGGCAGCATTTTTGAAGAGTCAGCTGAGGTTAGTTAGTTGGGTGATACGACTGAAACAATATAAATTTGTCAACTATCAAATATATTTTATGATATATGATGATGATGAATATGATTTTTCGATTTATAGGTGGAGGAAAGAAATTCTGATTCCCAAATCTGCTTTCAGTTTTTGGACCTTTTTTTCTAATCTTTGATTTTTGTTGAGATATTGGATTATTTGGACAGTTATTGAGATGAAACTATGTGAGAAGTGTGGAAAGAAAAATCACTGTCTGGTGGAGTTGATAACAACTCACCTGAAATGTGAACCTGACTACACATTGCTTTTTATCAGACATCAGAAGCCAAAACAGCTGGAAACCACTGATTTAATATTTAACATTGTGTTGTATTTAAAAGCTTGATATGTTATCCATTGAAAAAAAATCTCCCTCTTAAAAGTAACTATTAACTAAAGCTGTCAAATAACAGTAGTGGAAACACTCAAGTAAAGTACAAGTACCTCAAAACTGTACTTAGGTACAGTACTTGAGGAAATCTACTTAAGTTACTTTCCACCACTGAGTAGCATAAAATGGAAAATTACTCATGTACAGGGACTTCAAAGCTGTGCATACGTACCATACTTGAGTAAATATGATATAGTAAAATAGATGCACTGACCTTTATCGGCTCCACCGGGTCAACAATAGCTGCTTCTCTGGAGTCCGTATCAATCAGGAGGTACATGTAGTTGTCGCTGAGTGCTGGGAGAAGTTCAATCCTCATGTTTGCTTGTTCCACCAGAGATGACTTCCTCACGGCGCTGTGAAGGAGAGCAGCTGCCTGGGCCTGGACTTCCACAGGTGCTGCATGAGAGGATATCAGTCAAAGTGGGACAGATAACAGAGTCAGGCTGACACGAAGACACTCTCAGCTGGTCTAATTTAACTCTTTGTGCTCTTACAGAAACAGCATGGTTGCATGACAAGCGCTGTTTTCCCTAAAACATGTTTGTTTACACAGAAAATAACAGTGGCTGCATAAACACTTGATAAACAACGTTAGCTTAAATGCTATATGTAAAAATGCGTTAGCGTTAAATTTTGACACCTAGCCGCCAAAGCATTGATGCGACGGTAACAGAGAGATTATGAGATTATGTAAGAGACGTAAGATGTTTGCTCATACGGGCCGACTGGGATCATCTCTCGTCTCTCCTCCCCGACAAAACATAAACATGTAAACAACCCGTAAAAACCAAACATATACACATGCTAACATGCTGGATGTTTGCATGCTAACGTAGGAAAAGCATGCGGACGTACCTAATTTTAAGACTGTCGCAGCTCCGATAAGAGTGCAGGCACTCCCTGCTAGTGCCCTGAATAACATAACAACAGCATTTACTGCCTTATCACACTTCGTATAAACCAGAAAAGTTTGGTTCTGGCTCACTTCCTCCTCCGCCCCCTTTTCAACTCTGACCTCCCAGGCTCCACCAATCAAGTGTGGGGGAGTAGATCGTGAATGGTCACTTAAACGCGTGGATAAATTGATTATTTCAGCAGTTTTTAAAGACGAATACATACGGTTGCATCGGGGAAATATGTGAGGGATTTTATTTTACATTTTGACCCTTATAAACATCGTAAAAACATCTGTATTATAGAGTTGTTTTGAATTTTGAGGTCGTTGTGTGTCCCTTCTGGTTTTCCGTAGGTAAATAATCTGGTTTCAGGATCCTGAGCGGTCGGTCAAAGTTTAGAGGAACAGGTACTGACTGCTTCAGAGCGGCTGTAACCTTCACATTTCTCCACAATGACAGCACGAAACATATCCCGGTTTTGGGAATGGGGGAGGAAGATTATTTGCGTGGGGAGAAACTATGCAGATCACGCCAAAGAGCTGAAAAATGCGATTCCTACAGAGCCCGTCCTGTTCCTGAAGCCCCCTTCTGCATATGTACGAGAGGGCTCCCCGATCCTGGTGCCCCTGTACACCAGCAACCTGCACCATGAGGTGGAGTTAGGGGTGGTGATCGGGAAAGGGGGCACGGCCATCCCTCAGTCCAATGCCATGGAGCACGTTGCGGGTTACGCTCTCTGCTTAGACATGACAGCCCGGGACATCCAGGACGAGTGTAAGTCCAAGGGTCTGCCCTGGACCCTGGCCAAAGCTTTCAACACCTCCTGCCCCGTCAGCGAGTTCATCCCCAGAGAGCGCATCCCCGACCCGGGTAACGTCAAGCTGTGGCTGAGGGTGAACGACCAGCTGCGGCAGAGCGGCTGCACCTCCCAAATGATTTTCTCCATCCCTTATCTCATCAGCTACATCAGCGACTTCATCACCCTGGAGGAGGGGGATCTCATCCTGACCGGGACCCCCAAAGGAGTATCTGCTGTGCAGGAGCATGACGAGCTGCAGGCTGGGATCGAGGACGTAGTTACTATGAGCTTCAGAGTTGACAGACAAGACTAGTAGTGAAAGCAAAAGACACTTGTGATGAAGCAAAAGAAATACTCAGACTGATGAGAAGAAAGTGATTTTACTGGAAACTTGATTCTTTTAAACATCTTTTCAGTATCTGTGTGGATCAGCAGATGGCAGTGTGGGGCCATCAAGACCATATTTCTGATGACTTTAAAGCTGCCTTGTGTACAGTGTTTGTACAGTGTATTTGAATCTGTTTTACTTCATCTTTTCACTCAAGATTTCCAGTGGTGCAAGAAGCTTTCAGATCTTACTTAAATAAAAAAATGCAATAATATGTGGTGAAATATTTACTTATGAAAGTCAAAGTTATTATTGTAACTTGAATGTCCCCTGGCAGTGTTGCATTACTGTGTATAACATTATTAGATCATCATTATTTCTCTGAATGCATTACAGTGTAAGTGGCACTATAATATTGTGGCTGACTAGCTGGTCAAGGTGGAGCTTATTTTAGCACCTTTAAATGCTCTGTATACCGGGTTAAATGCAGTGCTGGAAGAAGTACTGAGAACTTTTACTAAATAAAAGTACTAGTAAGTTATAAGAAAATATGGAAATACTCTGTTACAGGTTAAGAGGTCCTGCATTGAATTTACTTGATTAAAAGCACAAAAGTATCAAAAGCAGAAGTAGACATAGTCCAGAATAAGTCAGAATAATATATATAATATATAAGTAACTGTATTCTTGCAGCTGGTGCACATGAGTCTAATTCTAACTACTTTGTAAACTGCTGGAGAGCTTATTCTGTAATCATAATAATTTATTTGCTGATTGTGTTAACAATTAGAATCTGCAAAGTTATAAGTAACTATAGCTTTAAAATAAATGTAGTGGAGTAAAAAGTATAACATTTCCCTGTACAGCAGAAGTATAAAATAACATAATATGGAAATACTAAGGTAAAGTACCTTGAAACTGAATTTAAGTAGAGTACTTAAGTAAATGTGTTTAGTTCGCAGACTGGAAACAAAAATGTTTAGTTACAAACAATAGATTAGGTAATAGAATAGATCTAGTTGAGTAGAATTAACATTAAATGCCTCATTAAAAACACAATGACTAATGATAATTTTCAGTGACAATACAATGACATAGTGTAACACCCTGAGCCCTATCCAATATGCTTTATAATGATAATATTGATTTAGAGGTAAAGTAAAAAAGTACCAATATCTATGGCATTTGAACTTTTCACACTAAAGGCATGAACATACTTTTTCTAACTTGTATATTTCTGATGAAAGCAATCTCACACTGGAGGATATTTCCCACAGTGCAGTCTGAATTTATGTGATGTGTCCTTCCTTCAGAAGCTTAAAAAGTTAAATAGAGTTTATCCCAGATGAGTTCAAGTTGAGAAAATAGTGTGAGAGTTTAGAGGACTGATGGTTTGGCACTGGCTACCTGTGGTTCCTCTTAAATTTGGAACGCATTATGCTGCTTGTCGGATTAGCCGAGATGTGTTTTCCACAGAAAGTTTGATGGGGTCGCACTCAAACACCATGATGCAAACAGCCATATTTTTATAATTGGAACACTGTGAACTGTGTGAGCCCTTCAGAACACGCTATGTATAGTACACTCTAATAGGCTAAAAAAGACTCCCCTTTCCATTACCATTTAATAAAATGATATGACTTGTGGTAATTCCAGTGTAATTTTGACTTTCAGGCTATGTACCCTCACCATAACCACATTCTTCCTGGCCTGTTTAACATCTGTTCCAGGTTCAATTACAATTCTCCCACAGGCTTCTCTGTTTTCAGGATCAATCAGAGCCTCCATCAACCTGTCCCAGGCCAGTCTGCTGTAACCTGAGTCTGTGTACATCATCTTTCCACACCTGCAGGGCACGTTATCGCCGAGACTCACACTACCCAAACCCTAGCCCTCAGGGGTTTCCAGGTTATATGTGTCCATCATTGGAGCAGTTATGACAGATTCAATTAGATTTGGGATCTGGGAAATGTAGTCTTGGCCTGTTTTTTTTTTTTTTTCCTCCCCACCATGTCAGTACAGGGTTAGAGCAGCGCACTGTTTAGCATGTGCTCGCAGGTGTCGCCTTTTATGAGATATGAATCATACTGTTCATTGTCCCCGTGCGACTGAAGGTATTGCACCCTCACAGGTTTTAACAATGGCTTCAAAGCTCGAGCTCAGCCCTGGTTTAGCGTTCACCACATGAAGCGGTATGTTGTCATCAAGCAGGAGCCTGAGAAGGTACATACAAGGCAGAGGGGATTACATGGAGACCACGGTCTTCCGATCTAATGCAGACTCACAATGATGTCACTCATGACATGAAAGTCAGGTGGTAACTGGAGGGAATCATCTTGTAGACAAAGATATACATTTTCAGTCTTGTCTGTCTGTTTGTCCACCACTTGACAACTGTTGGGTGGATTGGCACAAACTCTGTGGTTCTGGCTGGGTGGCACAGTGGTGCAGTGGTTAACACCGTCACCTCACAGCCAGAAGTTTGGGCCCCAGTTCGCCCGGGTTTTTTCTGTGTGTCGTTTGCATGTTCTCCCTGTGCCTGTGTGGATTCTCTCCAGGTACTCTAGCTCCCTCCCACAGTCCAAAGACATGCAGGTTAAGTTTACTGGTGACTTTAAATTGACCGTAGGTGTGAATGGTTGTTTGTCTATATATATGTTGTTGTTATGATGTTACTTTGACATGTACCACCTAACTTAACATTGTTGAAGACCAAGCACAACCCCCCCATGGCAAACACGCTCTCCAACGGCAGCAGCCTCTCCAAGAGGACAATGCTCCCACCACACCAGTGCTCAGAAACGGCTGAAGGACCAGACACCACAGAACACCCTCAGAGGTCCTGTGTCTGTGCTGTTTTAGCAGCACCAGGGAGACCTACACAATATTATGCAAATGGTTTTAATGTTGTGACTGCTCATTATATGTCAGCCCTCCAACCTTTTGCCCAATGTCAGGTGGGATCAGCCCCTTGTACCCCTCATCCCTTAAGGATAAGCGCTATGGATAATGGATGGATGGATCCCCTGGCTTTCCCTCCAGTGAGGTTGATGGCTGTAGTTCTGAGTGAAATGTCTCAATGATCACTGTGAAATTTGGTACCTGTTGCCCTCAGGATGAATTGAGTCTGCTTGGTGATCCCTTAACTTTGAATCTGATGTCATTATCAGGTGAAATTTTTATTTTGTCCAATACTTTGGTTTATGAAATACTTGTAAAGTAGGGATAGACCGATTATCAGCATTTTTTTTTTTATCGGTATCTGCCTTTTTTTTTTTTAAATCCAACGGCCGATAAGAGATCAATTTAAAACTGTGTTATTTTGGCTCTGATGCAGCCGCGCCTCTCTGTCTGCAGTCACTACTCTGTCTCCAGCATTGTCCCACCCACAGCACCATCTGATTGGTTATCCGCAGAGCCACGGCACAGGTAACAGCCAATCAGCAGTGAAAGCTGTGCATGCACAGTGCTCACACACATGGTGGAGAGGAGAAAAAGTTTTGCCGGGTGGAGAAGCTCCGGAGAGCAGATATATGTTTGCAAATTTTATTTAACTTTGTTTTATTTACTTTATAAAACTTCAGGAAACGATTTATTTATTTATTTAAAATTTCAGTTAACTTTATTAGAGATGCTGCTGACCCTGGGAACTCCCTGCACTTTTTGTTTTTGTTTGAACTTAAAACAAAGATAAGTGAAAGATAAAATAACATTTCAGCTATATGGACATTTTTTACTACAGAAAACTTTAGGGAGCTATTTATTTGTTTAAGTTTTCATTTAACTTTATGAGACATGCTGCTGAGCCTGGGAGCTCCCTGCACTTTTTGTTAGAATTTTAAAACAAAGATGTCTATTGTCTAAGATTAAAAAAAAACCTTTAACATGTTGCAAATCTGAAAAGCTGTTTAATAAACATATGCTTAAAGGCATTTAAATGAAGTGTTGGAGTTTGTATTATTCAAAATTTTGACACCAATATTTTCACTTTTCTTGCAAATTAATATCGGCTCCAAATATCGGTTATCGGCCTCCTTGACCACTAATAATCGGTATCGGTATCAGCCCTGAAAAAAACATATCGGTCTATCTCTAGATAAAACATCCCCCAAAATTTTATTTGAGCTTTGACCCTGAAATAATTGAATTTTATTTGCAGCAAACTAGGTACATTTGGCATTTCTGCTTATACTCACTCTCTCCATCATGCCATGGAAATAAAGATAATGGAAAAGGATCAACTATTATTTACTCTCTGGGTATATTCTGATGCTTCATTTGTTCTTACTGCAGCAGATGTTTCAGAGGATCCATTTAGTTCCCGTCAGGATGAGTCCTCAGAGGGTTTGAGTCACAATCTGGTGGTGGAGAGTCTTCTCCAAAGGAACAGAGATATAAGCTTTACATCTAGAGACAACCTGGAGGGAGCATTCAGCAGGCCGACCCGTTCCTTTGTGAGTGAGATCAGCTCCCTTTGCTGAGAGTCGACCTTCGCCATCTGGGTGACCACACCGGTAGGCGTACTGTATACTTTGATTCACAGACACATAAATATGCACATGCACTCACCTTCTTTTCAATCCTCATGAATCTTAGGTCATTTTCTATCATTTTATACCATCAGTTGAACCATTATATCAGCTGTTTGAAATGTTGTTCCATATTTGATTATCGATGAAGTCTGTGGAAACGGCTGCCATGAGCTCAAAATGTTTGTACATTTCTGTTAACAAAATGTACTCCAGGTTTTGTAATGAACAGCCTTAAGTATTTTGTCCTTCCCAACCACTTTCATACATGATAATAATTTTACTTTTTCTTTTTTTTTTAATGTTGTGATAAGATAATTTGACGGCAGCAGCGTAAAAAGTCACTGATGTCTAATAATGTCTCATCTAGTGATAGACCGATATGGTTTTTTCAGGGCCTATACCGATACAGATTATTAGTAGTCAAGGAGGCCGATAACTGAAATTTGGAGCTGATATTCATTTGCAGTAAAAGTGAAAATATTGGTGTCTAGGGAGGGAGCTATTTATTTGTTTAAGTTTTCATTTAACTTTATAAGACATGCTACTGAGCCTGGGAGCTCCCTGCACTTTTTGTTCGAATTTTAAAACAAAGATGTCCATTGTCTAAGATAAAAAAAAACCTTTAACATGTTGCAAATCTGAAAAGCTGTTTAATAAACATATGCTTAAAGACACTTAAACAAAGTTAAGTGTTGGAGTTTGTGTTATTCAACTTTTACTGCAAATTAATATCGGCTCAAAATATCGGTTATCGGCCTCCTTGACTACTAATAATCGGTATCTGTATCGGCCCTGAAAAAACCATATCAGTCTATCTCTAGTGTGTATGAGTGTGTTCAGAAAATGACCATTTGCGATGCCTCACTTTGCATGCTGCACTGTATGTCACGAGGCGGTGCTGTGGTGTGGCCATTCTTAGAAAGAAAAAAAAACCCACCAACACATGCAACCATTGGAGTGACTGAGTCAGAGAGGATGCATGTGACATCGCATCAAAAAGACATGCACTCACATGGCCAGGAAATTGATCTTATTTCATTTTTTTGGAAAGGCAGAGGGACCACTGCGTGTGTCTGTGCTGGGTACGTCTTCTTTCATGCATCCCCAGTTCACTGACAAGTTTTGACTGGTGCAAACAATTACAGTGAATTTAATTATTCAGTCTCTCCTACTGAATGAACAAGGGAGCTTCCAGGGATTAATAAAGCCACACAGCAAATAAAGAACCAATTTGTGATTTTTTTTTATAAGCCAAACTCTGGGGCTGTAATTTATTCTCGTGGACTAATGAATGGGGTCTTTGGCAAATGAAAAGAAACCATGCACGAAGGCCAGGTGCGAGCCTCTTTCATTCAGAGTGATTGACTGCACGTAGTGTGTTAACGTTTTGTTTGAAGATGCAGGTGGAGAGCAAAGTGGGTAGTGTACTGTGGAACATAATGTAGGCTTAACAACTAAACGCAGCATTTGATTCAAGCATGCCTCTTCCATATTGTGTTTGAACGTTTCTCTACGCCAAATAAAAACGAATGCTCAAGTGTTACAAGTTTCCAGAAGAGTTGTATTTTACTTTTTAAGGATGCCGTTTTACTTCATGTGTGTGAAAGGTTTCCGTCCATTTGGCAGCAGTGTCTTAGTTAGTACTTCATCGGCCAAGTGTAAGCCCCGCTATAAACTCTGATTGTTCAAGTTTTCCAATCAAGCTGACCATAGCCGGGACGTTGTAGTCTACAGAAGTATGTGCTGAAACGTGTCCAGAAAAACAATGTTATAAAATTCTATTGTAAAAGTTCTTAATCCCATATCCCTAAAAAGTTCCCCAATTTGTGTTGAGCTACCATGGCCGTTTGAAAATCTCTCAAACCCAAATTACTCTCTCATCAATTAAAGCTGGAGTCACAATTTAACAAGATGCTGTGAGGCCTAAACCACAGAGAAGAGAGAAAATCCCCGAGCATTTCTTCCTTGAATCGAAGGAGACTGCGGTACGGGTGGAAAATGTGTGGAGTCCTCCCTATGAACCGTCTTCATTTGTGGCTGCTCAATGGGGAAACCGCTTTTACACTCTAATCCTACTTTCTATCTGCTGTGTAGAAATCACCCCCTCTCTCCTTCAGCGCAGCCCTCCGAGTGGTTCATCCCTCCCTCCGAGTGTTTCTCATTAGTCTGACATGTGCCCATTATTCCCAAATAAGAGTTGCCACAAAAAATATCCATCCCTCATCATGCCTAATCTCAAATAGTCACAGCCGCTCAGTAACTCAATCCACATTGGGCGATTTTCACTCATGCAAACAAATCCACAGTGGTAGGAATTGATGGCATGCATTAAATTGTGGGCTCAAATCCTTGGAAGCTGCATGCCAGCCAGAGCTAAACAAATTACTGTCCCCATGAGAACAGAAGATTTGGAGTTTTACGGACCTGTAATTTATTGTCTTTGTCTTTCAGTTGTTTTGACAAATTGTAATCAAGAATATCCGGTATTCTTAGATACTCGCAGAAAAATATATTGTCTTTCTGTCATCTGGATTTGGCATGGATATTGAATCTGACATCTCTTTTTGGCTTTGGCTCAGTGTGAGAAGGAATTACCAAAATCTTTATCCACAACAACTCATTTTCTGAGTTAAGAACAACACAACATGTTAAATATGACACTGGATAGCCAGTTTAGTAGTAATTATTGACGATATTACATTGTATCATTCAGTGATACAGTGATTAATTACAAGGATTCATGTGATGTGTGAAAAATCTTATTAACAATGCAGTCCTGTGGTTATCAAAGATCCCCTCCAGACATTTTAGACAAGTACTTTCCTTTGAATAGTAATTTTTTTATATGGGGTTTTTTGCAAAAAAAAAAGAAAAAAAAAAAGATTACCCAGTTAAAAATTATGTCTACTCCTTCTCCCTCATTAAAAAATCCAGAATCTATGAAAAAGCTTTTTTTTTTTTTTTTTTTTTTTTTAAATTCGGGAGACTCGCTGGCTTTGAAGTGAGGACAGAGAAGTTTCCATCTTCAGCAGACAAATGAATGAAAATAGTTCTCTGGCATCAAACTCTACAGTAAATGTTTTCTCTGTCTAAGTGAAGCAAAAATAAGTAAAACATATTTTTGAGTGGAGAGGGACTTTAAGTTAACATGATACAGAATCACCTGCTTCTGGAAACACATTTTTTCTAATATTATAAAAGCCGTCTTTGAAATTTATATGTTGCTGAAAAACATTACTCAAAATGTTACTGAATTGTGGTTTTAGTCTTAAAACTCAAATACTATACTGGTATAGAATTGAAACCCATAATAAGTTGGTAATGAAAATGTAGAAGACACTCCTTTTTTAAGTTGTGTTTCAAATGTCTGGAACTGTGACACCCCTGTACTAAAATCGTGAATTTTGGGTATTGCTGCACACCTAAAATATTGATGACAGCGCCGTAAAACATGACTAAATGCTGGTGGTGTCTTCAGATTCCTGTGGCCGCCGCAAGTGGAGGCTGGCTGTTCATGAGCTCATATGTGCAAACACACACCAGAGGCAATATTGTGTCAGGCTTGTTTGCTTAGATCACAGAGTTGAATGAAGTTTTAGTTTAGTAAATGCGCAGCAGATCTTCATACGTCTGCAAGTCTTGCTTTCAGGACATGTATTATCAATCATTCCTCCATTTTTCTTGCCTGGTCTTTCATTCGCCTCAACTGGATTTCTCACATCATTACCAGTGTTTAGTGACAACTGTAGATTATGCCGATGTCCTGCTGTTGTAAGGAAAATTAATGACCGGGATAGCTCTGCAAATACTGATACTAACGTCTTTCCCAGATGGCAGAGTGGGAGATCAGTTATCTTTAATGCCTGCTGTTGGGCTGGCACAGCGAAAAGGCAGCTATCAGTATGACTGGTAATACAGAGTAATAAAAGTTGGCACAGATGAAGTGAGCCAAGCACGTTTAAATTTTAGTGAGGCCCACAAAAAACTAATGCCAGACGTATAAAACAGAGGGGGGATGTGACAGAAATACTGACTGGAATTAGAAGAGGCAAGACGTATGGAGAGAGCCAAAGCACTGGGTGTATGTGCATGCAAAGTAGCACGAAGCAATGAAGACACCAGCATGCTCAGGCAAGCAGTGTGCTATTTTTGCACTCACAAACCACTGACATTTCTGCAAACAAAGCTTGATCTTAATCGATGTGATTGAATATTTTTGGTTTAATCATTGATTACAGGCACTGGTTAGGCATATTTCCATTTATTGTTGGAAGAACACGTGCAACTCGGTGTGTATTTCAGTTCTTAAGTGGGTTTCTTTTTTGGTTGTTCCACCAAAGCAGATGCTTATTTTTTCCTTCTTCCATACAGGATAGTGTACCATGAAAGAGAAGAGCTCTGCTGCTAATTCTGAGCCCAGAGAGGAAGGAGGGGGCTTTCTGGGTGAGCTGACATCTCTCATAATTAAAGGCCACAGCGCACGCAGGCCTCAAACTGTACATGTGGCCTCACTGTGTGGAAGTGGCGAGAGGAAAAGCAGCGTGAGATCAACTGTGGAGGGGAAGGAAAGAGACAGAGTGAGTGAGATTCCTCTATAGTGAAGGCAGGAGAGAAAACAAAGTCACAGCTTGGGATGGAGCTAAAGTTTAAAAGGAGCTACACATAAATTTAAATTTTTAAAAAATGTTTTTTTAGTCACATTTTAATGTAATCTGATTTTGATAGTGGAAATTTTTCCAGCAAAATGCATACTATATATGCATACATGTATACTACATTTCTTCTGCTCAAAATTAGCTTGTTAATGATTTGGAGGTTCGGTTCAGTGACTGACACAATGACTCCATAAGTGAGCTTTCTTTTTTACTATTAAGAACTAATGAGTAAAGAAAAGGCTTTTTAAAAATCATAGCCTGTAATTATTGTTACCTAGTTATGTAATGTTGTGCTACTAAGCCTTGGAATACTGTGGGTAGCTAGTTAGCTGACATGCTACTGGGGATTTCATCCATTTCTTACACTCATGCTCTTGTGTTTTTGGTTTTGAAAAGGGTCATCACCATCCAAACTCTAAAATGTTGCTTACTACAACATCATGCCACGACTTTAACATGTGGAGCAACCCAAAGCTGGCCTGCCCTGGCTCGCTAGTTATGGTTGCTGAGTTATGAGCGGACAATTGCTGCTCAGTGGAGGGGTTTAACGAATGGCAGCCGATCCATCAACAGATAAAGGAATTAGAATATGGATATGGAGTCACCTTTGTGGGCTAAATCGTTCTTCTCTGCAGTTTTCATATGAAGATCTTTGAGTGATAGCGTTACTGTCAGGCGGTAGCAGTGTGGACACAGGCGCAGACAGGAGGCAGAGGCAGAGTTTACAAAAAACAAGGTCCTTTATTCGAGCGGGGTCGGTACACAGGTAGGCAGAAAGAGAAGGCAACGGTACCAGAGGACTAAGCTGAGGCAAGGTCAAAAATACAGGCAAGGGTCAAAAAACTATGGCTGCGAGAGAACAGGTTTCTTAACTAAAAGGCTGGTAGGTCTGGCAGAGGCACAAGACGAACTGGCAGGGAGTGCAGGGAGACACAGACACTAAATACACAGGGGCAGGGCAGACAATGAGACACAGGTGAACCACATTAGGGCAGGGTAGGTAATCACCAGGAGGAGGGAGCACAGAAGGAAGGGGAAGACAAGACACCTGAAACAAGAGGGAGGTCAGTGATAACAAAATAAAACAGGAAATAAAACAAACACAACAGAACTACAAAACAAAAGCCCTGGCTCAGAACTGACACCCTGACAGTTACAGTAGACACGAGAAATAAGAAAGGATGAAACATTGTAGAATGAATGTCATGTGAGATAAAAGTTTACTTCACAACACAAAGAATCAGAGTCATATTGAAAGTTTTATACACACCACTGTGCTTTGCGTATTTTACATATAGAATTAAGAGTGTTTTAAAATAATCACAGATCAAAATAGTAATTTATTGTAAGTGAGTAACAGCTGATACAGTTGGTGCTGTCCAAGGCAACAGAAACAGTGACATAGGTAAAAATATCTACAAATATCTACAAGTGAAATGTCTGTATGTGTGTTCTCTGATCACTGTTGCACATTTAATATTTATAGATGAGGTATTACTGGTATATTAACTGCAATACACAGAAAAATATCTTGCAACACCAAACTAAGATATGTAACATCCCAAAGGCCATTTGGAAACAGTAAACGTAATAAAAATATAAATGCAGTTGATTTTAGTAACACTGCTAATAATTAAAAAGAAATAGTGGTTTGTCTTGAAGTATGACATTTTTTCCAATGTCCTGTCAATGAACATGTAGTCAGTTTTAATATCTTGCTTTGTCGTGTAATAAATACATTTCTCTCATTAAAAAAAATGTAACTGTTGCATTTCAAATCAACAGAAACTATAAATATCAGCTTATTTTATGAACAAAACATAAAGCAAGTCAAACATGATATTCAAAGGCAATGTTTTTTGCTTTCCCTTTGGTACCTAGTTTGCTGCTTTCATACAACATTAACATACAAGCAAGAGAATGGTTTAAAGGTTTAATAACTAAGCCTTTAATTATGTATGTAACTTGCATATTGGCAGCACTGCCCATGTTGGCCTCTACTCTACAACAAAACAGTGACAGTTCATGAGTGCTGCATGTAATGTTGATTCCACTGAGGCAGAAAGGTCCAAAAGGAGTCCCAGTTTGTGGAGTATTCCTCTACCCTGTCCCTGAGAATGTTAGCCATGTATAGCATTAAACAGTCAATCTCTCCAAAGAGTAAGAGACTGCCTTTTATCTGGGCTATGACAGGATCCTCCTTGGTTAGTCCCAGCCGAAGTCTTGACCGCTCATCTGGTAGAATCGGTGGTTGAAGGGCCTGTAGAAGTCTCTAAGTCTCTGTAGAACCTCAGAGGGAATCTGAGGATGAGGTCTACCCTTAGACTTTCCAAGGCAGCGAGGTCTGCTGCTTCCCTCGGGCTTCTTCAAGCAGGGGAAACCTTTGGTCTGGTTAAAGTAGAAGTGTTTGTCTGAAACAACCCTTTTCAGACCCAGGAAGTCCTGAACCCGGCCCATCTCCCCAGCCGGATCAGACACCAACCGCTCACCGCTAACAAACAGAAAATGAGACAAGGGGAAGTGCTGGAGCCAGTTCTCCAGATGTTTGGCGTAGAGGCCGATGCGCACGGCGCTCCACGTGGTGTCAATCAGACCTGTGGAGGAGTTTTTCAAGGCCAGGCTCTGGAAGGATGGAAGGCCTGGGTTCTTGGACAGTGTCTGGGTGTAGTCAGATACAGCCCGCGTCACAGGATCCCTAACCACCACAATGAGCTTAGTTTGGCAGTTCATAGTGCAGACACGGCTAGGAGCCTCCTTTGTGACAAAGTAGCTGGGGGTCTTCTCCATGGTGATCTGACCGTCCAGTGTCCGAGGCATCAGGTTCCTAAATGAAAAGGAGAAACCGGTTAGACTCAGAAGTCAAAACAGTGGAAACTGTTGAAAGCTGGTTGTGTTTCACAGTAATCTATTTTTTGGCCGCTCAGGGCAGGTGAACAAGCTGTAAACACAACACCGACATATTACCACAACATATAAAGTTCATATGGCTAATGTATTAGCAGACAGTTCCTACATCTGGAAACAACGCTAATGAGAGCAGAGAGAGTGAACCAAAACAACCGTGGGCTGAAAACAAGGAGCTAAAAGACTGGTAAAGACCCTTTCACGTCACACAATCATTTGATCAATTGTTGATATAAAAATATTGACTAGTGCAGCTTTAAAAAGAGTGCCAGTTGCTTTATCACTTCTATGTCAAACTTGCGCCAGTAGTAGTTTAAGATGTCACATTAAAGTTAACATTTTTTATCCTCAATCTTCAACCAAAGCAGCACAATCTATAGGCGCACTTGCCAATTTAATCACGTACTGCCCTGAATGAAAATAACATCAAGCGATAATGTAAACACATTATAGACACTAAACATTAAAGCACCCTAAAAGTCAGTGTGATTAAAGCTTCAAGCATTGCCCTGTGTTTATGCACGAGGGCCCCAGGCAGACCCTCTGAGTCTCACTGTAAGGCCTGCACAACAGGACCATCCACTCACTATAGGCCTGATGAGTCAAAACCACAAAGCTTCAAGAACCACTTAACAGCAATTTCTTACAGATTTCCAACCCCCCTTCTTCCTCACCTCCCCTACGGGTTCCTGCAAGGACCCAAACAGACCAAACACACCAAAGTCTACAGGAAGTGCGACCAGGATGGCAAGCTGCTGAGCTCAGCTAGTGTGTTAAACATATGGCTGCAATGAGGAGAGATGCCGTGTAGAATACACCAGTGAAAAGACATATGTTGAATTATGCCTTACTATATTGCAGAGATGTATATTAATCCGCAACTAAACCATTAATCACTACTGATTTATCCTCTTATATCGTAACCTCTTATATTTCCTCACAGTTCAGGGTCACTGTCCTGCCTGTTACACAGACTGTTTTTATTTCAGCACTATCTGGCAAACAGACATGTTGGGTATCATAATATTCAACAGATCCGGCATTTGCTCATGTGTCTGGTCTACATTTGACACTGACAGAGTGCGTGAAGCTGGGTTGCGGTGGATCTGGATTTCAGAAATGAATTGTTTTGCATGACAAAACGGACGATGACCAATGTTTAAAAGAGCAAATGAATTGTCTGTAGTTCATTTACTCAACACATCTTATACTGTGTTACTGGAAACACAGAGCTTTCATGTGGCTTCCAACTAATGGAGCCTGTGTGCTTTATTTGTTTCAGACTGGAGGTCTGTATAAAGTCCAAATGTCAATGAGAAGAAGCCATTCAGAGATGTAGATGAATGACGGACATCCAAGGGAAATTTATTTCAATTTTGTCAGCTATTCTAGTGAGATTTTCTGTGGTCAAACACTGATTCAATGATTATTAAAAAGACGTATTCATAAAGTAACAGTTCATTGGTCCCATTGTTTGCTTGCACGAGCTGGTACAAGAATAACAGCTGGCAGCTTTTAAGATGATAATCAACAGCAAAACCAAGAAATTTATTTCAGTAAATGAAACCAATCAGTTAAAAAAAATAAATACGCCCCAGAGACACTGCTGAACATCTTGAGTGCAGTCTGCCAGCAGCATTTTTTTTTCTTTTTTTGAAATTTCAGCTGAAAAGAGGGAGTTATGAAACAGACCCTCCAATAGTACAAAAAACTACACAAGGCAATGGTTGAAAGTAACATTGGTCAAAAACTAGTTTCACTGACTAAACTGCAGCCTTCCAGTCAATAGAAACTGTTGTTGCACAGCCAAACAAGCCACAGAACTTTATTCTAAATTCTAGAGGAAATCTTAAAGGAGTATTTTGACATTTTGGGAAGCACACTTATTTCGTGCCGAGAGTCTGATGAGAAGATTGGCACTACTCTCACAGCTTTAGCTACAGTAAATATGTATCTAGTGCCAGTGGCCAGTTAGCTTAACTTAGGTAGGGGATACAGCTAGCATGGCTCTGTCCAAAGATAACCTTAGCTGTGTCTCAATTCAACTGCTTCCATACTCGCATTTGCTATTCTGAGTGCATAAGTGCATTCACACTGACAAGTATGGCAACATGCAGTGTGCTGTAAATACCCAGATGATGCAGTCAAAACAGTCAAAAGTTGAGTGTGGAAAGATGGACACTTCTCACCCACAAAGGTCGCCATCTTGGCTGTGTACTCACTATGAAAGTGAGTATACTGTGGACATAGTGTACTACATAGAAGTGTACCAACTGAAAAATCTACCTCCAGCTTTAGAGGTGCTAGTAAGTAGATTTTGTTACTTTGGGACAGAGTCAAGCTAGCTGTTTACCTATTTCCATGTCTTTGTGCTAAGCTAACCAGTTGCTTGCAATACCTTCATTTTTAGCATACAGGCATAAGAGAGGTATTGATCTTCTCATGTAAGTCTGGAACAAGGTCACACGGAATATTTGATAATGTAAGAGTGTGAAATAAGATGCTTTTACAATCTATGTTAAGGTGTTAATAATTAAAGATGTGCCAAGTCTGCTACAACTGTGAAGAAATGTTCTGTACTTCAGTAATAATAAAAAGGTATTTGTTCTCTCTTAGAGTCCACGAGCATAAGTGTGAAGGAGAAAAAAAGAGACTTATCTGGAGCTGATCCTGAGAAAGTTTCAAGTTTCACCTCTTCACTTAAAGTTAAGCCATTTCAATCCACCCCCATCAAATGATCCCCATAATAAAAGACCATTAATTGATTATTATCTAACTACAAGAGCTACAAATGGACTATGCCTGGCTGTCTGTCCCCTGTTTATATGTGTCTGATCAATATGTCTGTCTCTATATGACGGATTGTTTGCCGTGTGTGTGTGTGTGTGTGCTTGAGTGTGTTTGTGCACCCACACATACAGTACACACATGCAAGAGGTGTCAGTGTTTACTGATGAGGAACTGAGCGCTCCTCTCCCTCTCTGCCCTCTCCTCTCTCATCCAAAGACTTGGATTTGTCCTTCACTCCTTCACATGAGTGTCACTTCAGTAATTGACCATAAGTTGTCTTTCCATACTTATGAATAGTTAATGAATTGTGGCTTTTGGCCCCTCCTTGGGTCCCTATCTCCCTCAACACAATCTGTCTCATTATCAGAGAATCAATATGAGCCATTTTCTATCATAAATCTGCTCTTGTACGTGGTGTCAGGAGAAACTGTAAACATCGGGGATGATTAATTTCTTGTCAGTTTTCTCATACATGTAAATCTATTCTTATTCACATCTCTTCCATTTAACTTAAGGAAAATGCATTTTAGGCTACTGTTGTTCCATCTAAGCATACAAAGAGTAACTCAGGGCAGGAAGATGTTTTCTATTTAGCTCAGTATTGGAAAGCTTTGCTGACTGGCCACATTAGTCTGGAACTCCCTGCTGTTAAAAGGATGTAGTACTTTTCCTCCCTGAAGTGCTACAGCACTGATTACACTACTGATATGTTCTAGGCAGTCTGGATCACAAGATTAAATACTAATGCTGGCAACAAGGATGTGGCCAAGAGACTTCCTGCCCCAGAGATTATGGGTTCTCCCGCTGAAGTGCTGCAGCTACATCGCCTGTAGCGCCCTAACAAAAAGCTTTCTGCACAGAAAACGGAGCTGATTGTAAAGAGAAAAAAAAAAGATTATAAAAATCCAATTATCATGTCATTTTCTCAAACAAAAACCGATCTAAAATTCAATGGACTATTATAGTCATTTACTGAGGCATCTGCACTAAACGCTGACTTGCTCAAGGCGACTTCTGCTCTGGCAGGTTTCTGTGCGTCCAAACACTTTCTTAGCTGAGACCCAATTAAAGAGGCGGTGGAAAATCAAGGCCGTTAAAATGAGAAGCGAACAACAAACTGAGGGAAAAGATTTCCCAGCAGTGCTGCTACACTCAGAGTGTGACAGAAGGAGCTTCTGGGTCACGGCCGGCCCATCAGACTGACAGGATGAGTGTAGGAACCTCGATTTACGCCTCTGTGCCTGGATAAAACATATGCCGCTATTCCCCTCTGACCAGACGACAACAAAAACACCACAAAAGAACCCCTGTGAGCTCAACAAGCAGCAAATAGAGAAGTTTAAAGGAACAGTTTGACGTTTTGGCAGGAGTTAAATGAGAAGATTGATACCACTCTCTGTGCAGTAATATTAACCAGATAGCTTAGTTTAGCATAAAAGCTGGAAACAGGGAGATAGAGCTAACCTCGCTCTGTCCAAAGGCAACAAAATCAACCTACCAACACAATATAAACTCACAAATTGACACATTATATCTCATCTGTGTAAAAAGTGTAAAAAAAAAAAAAAAAAAAGACAAGTTGCAGTTTTACTACACTATTTCTTCGCCAAGAGAAGTAGCATCTTGAATTCTCCATTGGCGCCATAAGCGCACATGAACATGCCACTGATGCTGTCAGTGTGATAATAACCAAAACCCTGAACACACAAGAGGAGTCATCATTGTCTGCGGGATAATGACGAATGCCGCCATGCTGTCTGTGTGTTCTTTGTCTAAACAGAAACCTGAGAAAGCAACCAGTGTCATAGACTCCAAAGTTGGAATAAAACACAAATTAATACAAATAATGCCAAACGTAGCCTGAGCTTGGGCTTCAGACTGAACAACAACATTGTAAACAATATTTCACAACAGCTAGTGACACAGTGTGTGTTAGTGCTTAAGTAATATTCAAACATATTTGATGCAGTGTGTTTCATATGCCTGGAGGTGAATTTCCAGTGCTTATGCTGACAACCATCACCTCTCTCCATAGGCAGAGAGAGGAAGTGGACGTTAGATCCCTGTGGGAAACCACATGACGGCAGAAAGACTGCCACCCACAGATTTGAAATACATTGTTATCAGTTTTTTTTTTCTCCCTATTTATAAAGATGCAGTAATGGAGCTAGAGAAAGGTTAGTTAGGGGGTTAGTTGAAGTGCTACAGAAACTACAGTGTTTGTACTTACATCTTTGGTGGTTTACAGCAGGATACCACCGCAATGAGCATGAATGTGTGTGTGTGTGTGTGTGGGTAAGAGAGTGGGTGGGTGGGTAGGGGGTGAAATCAAGGACATATGTGTATGTGTGTGTGGGAGGGGGGTCTTTTCTATAAAGAAATGAAATACCTTTTGTTGGTCAGTGGCTAATTAGTGACTAGCATATGAGCGTCCAGTCATAATTAGGAGTCTTAACAGGATGTCAGTGACTTTGCCAGGGAGTTCAGTAATGGCTTCAACATTTGGCACATGAAAGTAGCAGTGGCACTTGCAAGGGCCGGAAGTGATGATTAGAGATGGGTATTGTTTGAAAAAAATTTCTATTCATGCCCCTATGAAAACAGTACTTTTATGATACCTCACAATGAGGAACACAAAAATGTTTTTTATAAATAAAACTCTTCCTTCTGTTTAACAAAATAAGTACCCCTTTGGTGGACACTGAATATCTCAACACCTACTGGATGCATTGCCATGAAATCTGCTACACACATTCATGCCCTTTAGCTCAAAGCATAGCTGTGCCAAAATACAGCCTCACAGAGCTGCTAGCATACATGTAAACACTTAAAATACTGTGTACAGTTTTCAGAATTATTGTGTAAATATGGACATCAAAATAAGTAAACAAAACATTTAATACCAACTTTCAACACAGGACAGTTTTTGATACTTGATGCTAGATACTCAATTTGTTATACCCTCTCCTTGTGCTGATAACCTGATGCTAAACAGAACATTACAATCCCAAGTCTTTTGGTAATTTATTTCAGTTATGAAAATCAGACTCAGACTCGTTCTTTTATAGATTTCAATAAATTCAAGCCATGCAATTGTTGAGGATGTGTGATAAAACAATTTTTATTTAATTTACCAAGGGGTGATGTCATACATTACACTGAATGTTTGTGTCTGTTTTCAACCTCATGTTATTCTTTTTTGGAAATGGCAGCGCAACTGAGCATGACTACCAAGTATCTAAAACGTTTCATCATTCACCATTATTTCTTCACACAGCATTTTCCTCAATAGCTAACTGCAGCATGGAGCTAAAACGACACAACTGAAACCTCCCCGAGATTTTACAGGCGCCCCAAAATAGACCACAGTGCACCTCAAATTATTATAATTTCCACCATATGGGGTGTGAGTGTGGGCCTTTTCAAACATTTTAACACCACCTAGACCCAACTCCAGCCAAAACCCACCACCATTAAAACATACTACAGCTCAACACTACAGAGACCACTTCCTGGTCTGTTACACCAATCAGCCGTGTTCAGCCTCTATCGCTAATGGCCTCAGGGCTGGACGCAGAATGAGGTGTCGGGAAAATCAGCCTCTCTCTGGAAAGCTTTGCCCCATATACATTAGAGTCCACTTCAACCACTTAAACTGTCAGAAATCCAGACTAACATGGTAAATATTTGTATCTGGCCTCCTAGAAATCTCTAAAAGAAATCATGCATACGCAAGATGACGATTTTAAGGTTTAGACAAATTCACAGCACAGTCTCACCCGGCCAATACAACACATAATCAATCTGTAACTGCTCATTTAGGAGGTAAAGTGAATTATTTTGTTCCATCACAACTTAACAGTATGGAACAGATTTTGAATTTAGCATATCAAGTACTTAATAGAGGATTAATTTATCTTCACCAGTACAACACATTATTAAAGTCATCTGCAAATAGTTTCTGGTCAATACACATGCAGATTAAATATTGTCCAATCAATACTCTGTCATGCCTGATCAATGCCTTTAAAGATGTTTTTAATCTTCTTTGAATTGAATGGATAGCAAACATGGGAATATTTACATACAAACTAATCTTATTGGAAAAACTGGTATCTAATCTGTATAGTTTTGTATGATATATTACAAATTCAGAAAAATATGCATTGATATTTATTTTTAATGTTTTTGTTAGTCCGAAATATGCACAGGGTCAAAGGGTATTTTGGTGTTTGTAAATAAATAAGAAAAATCAGTCAATGTGGACAAAAAAGATACAGAACATTTTGTGGTTTTATTTTGGAAGATCATACCCTTTCGGATCAAACAAAACTGATCCCACTTGATGTATGTATATTTAAAATGGTAACACAGACCAACATAATTCTCTCTTTTATTCACCTGTTGTTATTACTTCATAGCCTTATTTACATAAATCTTTGTCTTTTTAAGGACCAGAGTCATTTTCAGCAGTGCTGACATTCTGCTTGCCCTTGTGCTGCTGCCCTTAAAGGATTTCTCCTATATTTTAATAGCTATCCGATTGGGCACGGCCTTTGGTGTCAAGACAGTAGGTCAACCAATTGACAAGCTTTCAAAATATTGATGAGACTGAGTTTTTTCTCAAATAGAAATGCATAAATGATCTTAACATAAATCAGATATATAGAGACCAGTTTCCAGGATGTTATGTTGGCTCTTGGGTCCAACGTTGCGTGACTGATTTTTGCAAGCACCAAGGGTTTTACAGTAAATAGCCGCTGCCTGCTCTGCTACAAGACAACAGAAACAAATGTGTTCATTCTAACGTCATCAAGGAACTGAAGACACACAAAAAAGACTTAATCCATGAATTACTCATTCCAGACCACGTCATGGTGACAATCAGAACCATTGTGCCATGGAAAGCTGAGGTTCTTTTTCAGTTTTCTGTGGTGACTCTCAAGTCCCATATGAAACCCATCACTCCACGAAGTCCCCTTAAAGCCATAAAACAACACAGAAAATCATTAAATCTTTGCTTCATTTTGAATGCGCTATTTGTGGCTTTTCCATTCCTGTAATGGTCTCATATGCACACATGCAAACGAGGGAACGGGATGGAGAGACAGACGGGGCGGAGAGGAAAGAGAGAGGAGACTGACTGGATCACTCAGATAAAAGCAATGGAAAACACACATGAATGAAGTCTCACAGAGGACAGTGCTGCTGGAACAACACGTCCGCACTGCCATGTCTGTGAAGTGTGTCCAGTATGCAGAACTCCTCATATCTGACAGCAAAGTCTCAGTATATGACAGAGCTCGACTCTCACCCATCTGCTATAATCGCATACAGTTTGTGCTTATTTCTCTTTCCAAGACATGTGGAATCAGGCAAACTATCAAAACGCACAAATTACTGTCAGATAAGCTAATCTGAAACAATACCTATGTTTTGATTACTTATTATGAAATTCTGATCCTCTCTGCTATGAAATGATGAAAACACAGTATTTCTGATTTGGAGACAGCGTGTGATTAAGTTTTTCATATTGATTATAGCTGAAATACGTACAAGCATGCAAAGGTCATAAGTGTCGGAATCAGAGAGAGTCAATAAAGTAATGAGACAATGTAGATTAGATGGTGCTACACTAAGATTAAATTAACGATCCAGTAAGATATCTATATCCGTTTATAATGTAGAAATATGATCCTGTTGACCTGAGAACTGCAGATGAAGCAGAAAACTTCAACAAGATAAAATAAAACAAGGTGCGGCGTGTGGTTTGTTACCCTATTCATGATTCCTGAACCAGGAGCCACTGTACTTGTTCCAACAGCTTTCTGGGGACCAAAATTCTGGACTCCACAGGTTTAAAGGGCTGTTTGAGGGTTAGCGTTTGGCATTCAGTTGTGATGGTTAAAGTTAGGGTAAAAGACTAGGGAATGCATTATGTTGGTGACTGGTCCCCACAAAGATAGGTGTACAAGGATGTGTGAGTGTGTATGTGTTTGCCTCCAGATGTGACAGTGAGTTGACCCTCTATTCACTGACAGTCAGGTTAGGAGGACTTGCTTGTTCCACGTGGATGAATTCGCTCTGTCACCCTTTTACATCTTTTTCAACACACACTAATGCACCTTTACTCCACTGACTTCAGTATATTCTCTGTGGGTCTGCAGAATGACAACAAACAATTCCCCAACTACAGAGATTAGGTGACAACAGAATCTCTTTCAAGTAATTTCCGCTCGGGATCGAGTCTGCCATCTCTTGTTTGTTAATCACCTTAAGTCTTCTCACCTGACTCAACCAAATTCACTCAATGAAAAAACTCAGTATTTAAAACACCCTAAACTCCACGATATGATTGCTGGATCACCAGACATTACCGGAGTAAACATTAACTGAACTGACTGCTTGCAGTCCTTGTCCACCTTGTGACTTTGTTGTTTGTCAACTGTATAAATGCTGAAAGACTGGTCTAGGACATTAACTCTATCTGGAACAAGCTGGTTGTGGCCTAACTTCAGTTTTGCTTTGGAAGATAAAGTGTATGATTATACCTGACACAATCACTTGATTAATGGATTCATTGGTCAAACTACATAAACAGAGAATTAACTGGGAAAACTAACTAGTAATGCTACCTTTTGATCACTGATCAGTTTTGCCCAAACAATTTTTGGTTTAACCTCTTAAATCTAATGAGTTAGTTGCTTTACTTTTGTCATACATGATAGTAAACTCAGTATCTCATCAAGCAGTTGAATGTAATACATGGGCTCCTAGTTTAATGGGTATTTTTGTAGAGGCAAACAGGCATGTTAATCCAATTGGCAGAAATGACAACAGACTGGTCAGTGTGTATAAACTAATCGTGACCCTTTTTGTATTGATGTAACTTTAACAGGCTATGTTGGTTCTGCTGCTGTGTTTGCAGCCCTGGCAACAACATAACATTTTACAAGGACCAGTCAGGCTAATTAAAAACACGCAAGAAACACACATAAAACATGCCCTGGGCAACAGGTCTGCCTGGGTGTTTCACACAATCCCTCTACCTCAGGAATAATAAGGGAGAAAGAAGAAACAAGAGGGAGAAGAGAAAGAAGAAAAGTTGGGAGGGTTCAAATGTGGGGGACAGAAGGATGTGAAGGATGGAGTTTACAAGTGTGTTGGCGGAGACAGCGGAGGAAGAACAGACAAGAGGTGTGATAAGTGCCAGCATGCATCGTAAGTGGAGCACAGGTGTGTTTGTGTGTGTGTCTTTAGAAACGAAGCAAGAGGAAGCTTAGCATGCTAAAATTATCAATAATGAAAGTGTTCCATGTGTCCTTGTGTTCTCAGTTAAAGAGCAGCTAAAGGGTTAGAAAAAAAAAAGTCATGAAGATTAAATTACACAGCAAAATTGTTTCAAGCGCAATCTTACTGCTCAAATTAGGGTTTCATCTGTCTGAAACAATCATTCTGGCGTCTGGCACCTTTAATACCAAACTCACAGGTCCAGAATAGTAACTCTTGACACTGCTGATGAGTTTTGTGCTCAGCTGGGACCTTCTCCGGGGCTCATAGGACATCTGGAGATGATCCAGGATCAACCATTCAGACCTAAATCATGCTGGGCTGGCTACAAATGATAGCTCTGAGTCAGCCCGGTCACACAATCAGCTGCTGTCAGGCGCGACAGTAGCTGATCGCGTTTCATCCGCCTCCGTATAGAACTGTAGAACTGTGACATGCAACCAAGGCCGTTAAGCTCTGCAATGGTGCTGTGTCAGTCAGGTTCACTTCCGCCATTCTTGTTACACTAATCACTGTGATGTTTGTCTGACTTCCTCTACTAGAACTATTAAGGACCAAAGGTGGGAATGTTAATGTGATGTTGAGGTGTATAGATGACTGTCAAAGTAGTGAACTGCTCCTGGGACATACTGCCTTTGATCTGCAGTGCACAGCAAACTTTACGGGAAGAATAATGGCTAAAGCTGATCTGAATACATCCAGCCAAACAGTTTGTCCTGGTTGCCTGTCTATTGGGAGGCATCATACTGTGCAGGTGGACGGATGTCGCTGGGACATCACTGCTCATCTGACCCTTCAGCCTGCCACCATACATCATCCTATATTGGCTTGAAATGCCTGAGGCACCATCAGTTAAAGATTTCAAACTATTCCATTCTATTTAAGGACTCAGCCTGTACCCATTCATGAGTATGACTGAATTAAAACTCATAAGACTCTGTATAACATAACATTACTAAAATATTCTTATTCATAAGTGTGAAAAAGGCGTAACCTCAGCATCCACTTGTTTTTTGTTTGAGTTCCCCTACCTTTCAACACTGCTCAGCCACTTGTCGTAAAACCTGTCGTCATCTAATCCATATGTTCCAAAGTCAAACTTTTCCTTCAAAGAATATATGACATTTGAAAGTTCAGTATCTCAAAGCCTGTGATTACAATTTCCACCTCCTGAGATATAAAAGCAGTTTGAAAAAAAGAGAAAGAAACAGTGCTCAAACAAAGGCCTCTGTGGATACTGACATGACCCAGGCAAATATAGAATAATGATATGTTTTGAAGCACAAACAGCCATTGTAAATCCATCCAAAAAGAGGCCAGCCTGGCACTGAGGAATTCACAGCTTTGGAAATGACTGTCTGCTGGCGGCTAACGGCAGATTCAGTCAGAGTGAGGTCAGGATCCAGGCTTTGCTTTCATCAGACATTTTATTTGCTTTTCCCTCTTGCTAATTGCTCTAGTTGGAGTTATTCTGACAGGTTTGGACCCAGAAATATAAACACTGAGATTAAAGAAACAAACAGGCGGCATAGAGGAAACAAATATGACATGCAAGCTGTGAACTGTGTCTTTATGTGTAGGATTGAGGTTGGATAATATGTCTCTCTGTTGATGTGTTTGTGTGTGCATACATCTCTCTGTCTTTGTGTACAATTACTGTTTGATGTGTGGACATTTATGCATGCATGCGTGTAGTCCAGACTACATATCCGACTGTTGTGCCTGCAGGTGTGCACTGCTGCTGCATCCCTGTGTGCACCACTGATAGAGATTTCCATAGCCAGAGGCCTGCCGATGGCGTGTACATGTGTCAGCCATTACAGCAAATTACAAATCCTCCCAAGCAAAAGCAGAATGTTCCACTCTCATTTTGTAATTTCCAGTCTAAGGAAGAAGCTGTCGGCCATTTGCGATAGCCGCAAGATACCCGTCAGGATCCTTAAAGCCATCATGACAGATCTTTGAAACCACAGCCCAGGAGATGCTCATTTAGCGGCGCAGAGGCATGGCAGTAGTTTCCTACAAATGGAACCTGATGCTTTTTTATGTCTGGAATGAATATCAATGAGATATTTACCAATAATGAACTCCAGAATTAATGAATGTATAGGAGTATTCTTCTACTGTTTCGTATTATATGCAGCTTTTGTGGACTCTAAACAAATTCATTTTTCATTCAGTTTCCTTTGCAGTGATGTGGTTATTAGATTAAAGCGAGGTTATCCCAAAACAATTCAGTTTCATGCTCATATTGTGGCGTCTGAAGTGCCGCTCCTTTGAAGAAATAAAAGACGTCACACACACTCTCTGCAACATGTTAGATGCTCAATCGTCGAGCCCTCAGGTAGCGAGGATCACTGAATACAAAAGCCGACAACAAAGCGACAGCGAGGCCCCACCCTGCTCCTGGAGCCTTCCCAACTTTCATCTGCGAGAGTAAGCAAAGTTGGTGAGAATGATGGCTGGAAGAGGAGACGGAGGAGGGAACAAAATCACTCTGATCTCTCCATCCATCCCCTCATCCTCCACGTCTTCCTCCTCTCCTCCCCCACCCCCCACATCCCTCGTGTCCAACCACCTTCACACAGGTGCATCGATCTTTTCTCCGCCTCAGGCAGAAGTTTCAGACTCTTAGACTTTGCCCCTGCAGCTTTATAGAGACATCACCAAAAAGATGAATGTACTTAAGATCTGAGAGATGTTTCCAGCTTATGCAACACTCTCAACAGCCTTGAAAGCATTAAACAGTGTTAGACCCACATAATGCCTCGAGTTCAACATGGGAGTAATTTATATCTGAGGAAGAGTTCGCTAGGATTCGTTCCAGCTTCATGAGGGTTAGATTTGGGGAGCACCCAAAGCCAGGAGGTTCAATTACGTAAATGATATAGATGTTTGGAGATATAAGCCCACAGATATTTTTCACATAAACAAAAATGCATGCAAGCCGCCCTCGACCGCTGTGTCTTTCATCTTGGCAATAAAAACTAAAATACCTTTCCAGGAAGCAAGTTCATACAGGAGCCTCATGTTTTTTCAAACTGTTATTTACCTTCTTTGGGTGCTGTACTGTAGGAGAAGAATCAGGCGAGTGGGAATCTAAAGAGTGAGAGAGGGAATTAAACTGAATGACAATCATGTCATCACACAAGCCACAGACCATTTGGGAAATGCCTTCTTTTCTAATCCACGGCTCTGCGGTGAAAAGTGGGATCTAGCGGTTGGCTCCTAAGTGATACTGGGTGTGTTGGAAAGGGTGGAGGCGCAGGGAGAGCAGGGCATGAGGGGAACCGTGCGTGTCCATGTGCGTTTGTGTCTGCGTGACAGAGGAAGAGGAGTGTGAGTGAGAGAGAGATGGAGCGAAAAAGAGGTTAAAAAAGAGACAACTGTGATTAGCTCAGTATACAGTTTCATGCCTCCCAGCTCACTTTGGGGGATCCACTCAAGACGTGTGGCTGCAAATCTGACAGAGCTTCGAAGGTTAATACATTTTTGAACTGCAGCATGTGTCTGAGTGCATGTATTAAGTGCGCAGGTAGGAGACTTCAACGCCTTAAGGGTCTTGCACGTGCATCTATGTGCCTGTAGAGGTCTACTGTTCCACTCTGCATGCACAATGTGGTAACCAATCCCAAACTGTTACTTACTGAAATGTTTGTGGGCTGCTCCGTGTGGCTTTCCCTCATTGAAAGGGCCTCGTCCTTTTAAATGTTGATTGCCATGACGTCAGGCCCAGACCGCAGCCTTGCCTTTTATGTGTCACTGTCACCATCTATTTCCGCCCAGTGTGTGAAAAACAACTTTTCTTTCCATCTTTGCAATTCACCGACACGGACGGTTGGGTCGAACACTGCGCTACTGTTAGTGGGCCAGAACCGCCACCCAAATGGATGTGCTCGTTACTTTTCACACTCACTCAGTTTCTTCAAAACAATTGGAAGGAGTAAATATGCGTGTGAATGAGCAACCGAGCGAATGTCTGATTGTTTTACCAGTGGCCGTGTGTTCATTTATGTAGACGAGTCAAACCTGGACAGTTTCTGTAAAATAAAAATAAAAACAAAAACAGTCATCAGATGGGTGTTAACAGGCTGTAATTACTGGTATAAAACCAAAGCAGTTTGTCTCTCCGCTCTCTGGAGTTTCCCATGTTTTTCAAATTCCAACCTGTCACATTGACTGTGAGAAAAGAGAGCTGTCATCCTCAGAAAAAAAAAAATTGTCCATTGCCTCACTGTTGAGTCAGGTCTGCTAAAATAGTATCACCTGTCCTGTGAGATCCTGCAGGCCAGAGGGAGTGTGTTCGTGTGTGTGTGTGTGTGTGTGTGTGTGTGTGTGTCAAAACCGTTTCATGCGGCAGAAACAGGAGACGGGCTTCTTCTACCCCGTGGGGGCAGTCTGCATTTCACAGGAATGTGAAATCATGTGCGACTCAAACAAGTAAACCATCAGCTAAGGGTTTGACAGTTGTTTTGGCCAAAGGGGACAGGAGTGTACCAAATATGTGACCTGCCGGGAAAAAACAGGCCTGTTAGGAGATAAACAAGGTGTAAAAATGGGATAATTCAGTTAAGAGATTGACATGTTGGTCAATTTGAATTATTTGAATTATAAGCTGCAAAATGTTCAGATTGCTTGGATGCAAACATAAGCATTATGTGCTTTGTGTTAGCTTTAAAAACTTTTAACCAGAAAATTTTAACCACAACAACCAAACAAATAACAAATTGCGATTTTATGGTGGGCTATGTGCCTAGCTAGTTCTTTGTTGTAAAGCACTTTGGTCATAAAACACTTTTGGTTTCTGAACAAATTGAATAAAGAAGATATCACATATGAATTACTGAGCTTTGGAGGTACTGAGAGGTGGATTTTGATAGCTTTGGGCAGAGTCAGGTGAGCTGTTCTCCCCTGTTTCCAGTCATGCTAAGCTAAGCTAACCGGCTGTAGCCTAGTATTTACTGTGCAGATATGAGACTGGTATCAAAGTTCTCATCTAACTCTCAGAAAGAAAGCAAATTTCCTGAAATGTCAAATTATTTCTTTACCTAATGGTGGATTTGGATCAATACTGCCTTTTATAAATCAAAAGCTGATGATAGTCATATTGGGTTGTCTGTGAGCTTCATTCCTGTGTGAATGTATTTTGAGTCTTTAAAAAAAAAAAAAAAACCTTACCGACACACACACAGTCACACACACTCTCACACACAAATCTTCCTCTCCTTCCTGTAAGCTCTCATCTGGTCTCACTTTAGGTTTTGAGGTCTATGTTTTCGGGGACACAACAGAGCTGCTGGTCCAAATGACAGCAGGAAGGCTGTTCTGCGGACTTCCCCAAAATACATTTAAAATTAATTTGGAATCTGTCTTGACCAAGCAATCACTCACTCTCTGCAAGAACTGCTATGAAGGAAAAGACAAAGTTCACTCTGTCTCTTCACTGTGTCTTTAGTATTGGCGTAACACTGTGTTCTCCACACAAATCCGGGACTGACAAGCCAATAGGGAGAGGCTGAGGGATCAAGAGAAACAATTACTGCAGAGTGACTGACAGGTGAGATTAGTAGTGTGTTTGCTCTTCTGGCACAAAAGTAAAAGAATAAAGTGCAAATGCGGAGAATAAAAGTTTGTGTGGGCCAAATGTTGATGCTAAAGAAATATTAATCATGTTTTCAAGGATTATTTTTTGATGAGTGATAACTCACGAAAGATTGTTGGCTTTAACGTTGCATAGTTTAGGGAGTTACTGTAAAAAGGTAAAATCAGTCTATGTGTGTGCATGTGTGTTTTGCACAATAGGTGCTGAGGGGCATAAAGGTGTGTAAGTGTGTGGAATTCCCCTCATTCAGGCAACAAGGGGGATCCAGATGTGATGACACAAACAAACGTTAAAAGCTTTATTTAAATCTGGTAATTATTATTCTTCAGAGTAAAATACAATATCACAGATTCTAAATGCACTTTAAAGAAATAGTTTGACATTTTGGGAAATATGCTTATTCACTTTGCATTGGAGAGGAGTCAGCAGCCGGTTAGCTTAGCTCAATATAAATACTGGAAACAGAGGGAAACAGCTAGCGTGGCTCTGTCCAAAGGTAACAAAATCCACCTACCTGCACCTCTGAAGATCATTAATCAAAATATTAAAGCTCATTTAATCTCTAGAAAAGCATAGCTGACCACAAAGAGATGCAAGAGGCAAAACAACTTCAAGGAAATGCAAAATGACCACAAAGAGATATGATGTGACTACAAAGAAACACAAAATGACCACAAAAAAATGCAATAAAATGACTACAAAAAGACATAAAGCGATCACAGACGCAAACGACTAAAAAGAGATTCACAGCAACTGCAAAGATACACAAAATGACTACAAAGACACACATGCCAACTACAAAAACACACAAAACAACTACAAAGAGACACAAAGCAGTCACCAAGAGATGCAAACAACTAAAAAGAGATGCACAACAACCACAAAGAGACACAGAACAAGTACAAAGAGATGCAAAGCGACCACAAACGAACACAAAAAGACTGAAAAAAGATATTAAAAGACTATGGTGAGACTACAGCTGTGTTGCTTGTAGCCATTTTGCATCTCTTTCAGTCTTGTTGTCTTCCTCTTATGTAGGAGGAGTGCGGGCCTGTTGTCTGATGATATGTCTATGCTTGTAATTAATGGACAGACATGAGAGTGATATTGATCCTTTATTCTGCCAGGAAGCAAATAAGCATATTTCCCAAAATGCCAAACTATTGCTTTAACACAAACAACAAAAACTCGACACACACACACACACACACATATGCATGCACACAAAAACACTCATAGACTCACAAAAGTAGACAGAGAGGCCTGAGCTGGCAGATTATCTGACTCAAGAGGCATGTCTTCTTTCTTGTTGATGTCTAGTAAAAGAATCAAATGTCATTGTCTGCTCTGTTGCCTTATCCACAGAGTAAGACTAAAGTCAGAACACCTCTCTAACTGTCTCATAATTCTGAGTGATGCAGATTATAGGTTCCTGATTGGGTTATAATCATTGAGGAGAATAAAGAGCTCAGGTGCCTCTGAACGTTTTCTGCACAGGAGTTAACAATTAGCATAACCAAAGGAGCAATTTTGACTATTAAGACCACCCATCTGGGGCCTGTAGGGGGTTACAGGGTTCACAAAAGTTCTTGTACAGACCATATTTATACATGTTGCAAACACACAGAGACACAGAAAAGTGCAGGATCATATAAGGATAATAGTATGCACAAACATGCTTGAATTTCTCCACTCTTTGATGCACACATGAAGTATACAGCCTTATTCTCTCTAACATACACATATCTGGATCTCATATGAAACACACTGGGATTACTTACTAAGATGACAGAGGATGAGCAGCCACAAATTGCAGGGAGCTGGGGTTAGCTGGGTGGGTGGGTGGGTGTAGTTTGGGCGGGGGGAGGGAGACAGTCTGTGGCATCGTACCCAAGGAAAGACTGAGGTAATTACTTTCTTCTCTGCGGCAGTGTTCAGCCCCTGTCTGCGCAAAGACGTCTTTGGCGTGCCATAAACCTCTCCAGACGTCAAAAGGCCTCTGACATTTCTGGACACGCGCTGACACAAATACGGCATTTTCCACAGTCCATCACTGACTCTGACTATCTGTGAACCGAGCCTCCTTTTAAATCATTCAGCTGAAATCCAAAGCCATGCTGATATTTCCATACTCTGAAGATGATAAATGTCTCCTTGGCCTCTGGCACGCTTTTATCTGAGGCCCCATTTGATCATTCCTACCAGCCCCCTGACTCTGAAACTCAAACAGCAAACATAAAGTAGAAAAGACTAGTTGTTTGACACGATGCGCACAGCTTGTCCACAGTTTCTTTCTGGATTACTGCTCCCACCTTTGAGGCCTTTCGAACCCCCCTGCGGTCGCCGATCAAGGCACACAGTCAGCCAGTCTTATTCTCCTTTTTTAAACCTTCCCTCTTATCCCGCAGCCAATCCAGCATCTCCAAAAATAAGTACCATTCTCCCTGATCTCTGTGAACAACACCAATGCCACTCACCTCAAGTATTCCTTTGAAGCTTTCAGACCAACCTGTGCTGCTGTCTTCGGGTCCTATCTCCCTGAAGCAGATTAGAGCTCAGATAGCGAGTGGTGTTTGCAAATACATATATGTTCAAAACCCCTTCTGTTATTGAAGCTGGTGGAGCTCAAAAACAGGAATGTGATCCTGTGATAAAGATGACAATAAAGCGGTAGAAGCCATTGAAATTGCACATATTGTTTATTTTCTCACTGGGAACCCTCATACTTTGGATTTTACAAGGCGTTTTTGGCCTCGCCACACAAGTTTGCATCCTGCAAAACGATCTCTCACATGTTTAAACTGTTGACATTTTGTTGGAATGAAGATGAATTTGAGGTTTCCCATTGTTTCTCCCTTAACGTAACTGTAGTTTTATTACCCCTCGTTCCACATTCGCAGTGTTTATAACCAATATGCCCCGTCAAGATACGCATTTCACATACCCAGGCCACATAAAATCTGTTTATACACTCAGTAAACTACACATCATTCCATGTTGTGGTTCACTGCCGGGCCCATTGGAGAGGATGGGCAAGAATATTCTCATTTCATTTTTTCCGTAGGCTCCATCTCTTTCAAACACATGCTGTCCGGACAGAATCACAACAATGCCCAACCTGGACGGCCTTCAGTTTCCAGAACTATCCTTTGATCCGGGGCAGAAATCACATTCCAGAGTCATGTATAAAAGCTTTGTTTATCCTTTCATTCATTACTCAGAGGGAGACAGATGTTTGGCCAACATATGTATGTCTGAAACATGTGGAGGGCAGCCCCACCGTATATGAATGGAGACATCATACACTGTATAGCGGGTTAACTCACATACTGCGGATATTACTCCCCTGATGAAAGGAGTCTCTCCCTATTTCTGTTGCAGTCACGCATTCAGGGGCTTTATTCCTCCCCACAAAGTGATCACAGCTTCTGTGGTGTGTGAAGCAGAGCCACTGGATGACAGATGTTTTTAGAGAACACTACCTAGATGCACTTGGATGGTGCTTGGCATGGCATGTGGACGGCGAATGAGATACTTTTTCTCTGTGGCTCAAAACAGAAGCAGGTGCAGCGCCCTGTAAACATCCACTTCTAAGCAACAGGCTTCATATAGGTCACAATTAAAACAAGATGTCCCGTGAATGAGTCAGTGGGACACACATATGTTTAGTCGTTCCTCAAGGCTCTCGCCTTTGGGACTGGGGAAGTTCTTTGGAGTAGTGGTGGTGGTTTGATGTAATTAAGGATCATGTTTGCTTTATGAGCAGGATGAGCCCCAGAGGTCAGTGGAAGAAAAGTGGGCTCTGTCTCGTGATTTCTATCAGAGGATTACCACTTCCTCCTTCCTGTTTACTTCCTCTTGGCCATACAGCTGTGCTCAGATGCCAAGCAGAAAGAGTGTTCCTGCAGATAGCAAATGTTAATTACAGTCCCGTGTTTTGGGCAATTTCCTCTTCCCCTCCGTCTCTCATTCTCACATCTAGTTTATCTTTGGATTTTCGTCTCTGTCTGTCTGTCTGTCTGTCTGTCGGTGGCTTTGTTGCCCGTCCCTTCTCACTACCCCCCCCCTTTCCTTTCCCAGACTTCACCGCTGCCCTAGGACAGTTCAGTCTGTGTGCCAGCTGTTGTGGTGATACAACAGAGAATGCACGACAGTGGTGTCAGTCATGAGGAAGATCAGTTAATGAAAAGCTTGGGGTGAGGTAACGTTAGGATTTGTTGGAGAGATGTCTCCCAATGAACATCACATTACACTGAAAAAAACTCTTAACATACAAGGCATACAAGGCACAAAAGGACATTACACCCTCACATCTGCAACAGCTGCTGCCTCTGAAGTGAACTGAAGAGTTTTGTGCCTTACAGACAAAATCACCATCACATCAAATGAATAAAATTGTCCGTGCTTTAAATGCTTTTCTACCACACAGCATTACAGTCTACAAATGTTTGCACTTCCTTTCTTAATCCTCCGGCTGACGCCGTAGCTTTCATCTCACCCTCTGATCTTCCAGCCCTTTGAAATGAGCGGCTCCACACCTGCTCATCCCAGACACTTAAACAGCGCTGGAGCTGTTGAACGTTTCCCCCCGCATCCTCCACTTTGTTTAGAATTCCACCACTCCATCAGCCAAGGTAGGTTATTGAGTTATCTAGAAAAACATGGCTGAGAATCTCCTCATATCCCTGACATGGACTGATATTTAAAAAAAAGCTTTTTGTCCAGATAACTCAGTGAATCTTCGCTTTCTAGAACAGGCCCTTCACATTTGGGGGAGACAGAGAGTGAGTGGGCATATTTCTTGCAACACTTTGCAATGGAGACCTGCTGTTCAGATACTGCACTCTTAATCCATGGATCTTGGCAATTTAATAGAGAAACAAAATAAATTACAAGAGAAGCACCTTTTCCTATGAAATATCAATAAATGCTTATAGACAGCATTACGGAATTTTCTGCAACTAAGTCACTGCATTGTACCCCAGAAATGATTTTGTTGGTCACCAATGAGGATATTCTCCTTTATTCACAACAGAAACATGCATGCTCATATGCTTTAATAATGTACAGATGCAAAAGTTTTGAGCACTTCAGATGTTTACCCCCATTGTGGGATGCGCTCCAGGGTTCAAATAATTTGCAGCAGGACAATGACCCTAAACACACAGCTAGAGTCATAAAGACTATCTTCAGAGGCAAAGAAGAACAAGGAGCTCTACAGCAGATGGTCTGGCCCCCACAGTCCTGACTCCTGCAACACTGTATGAGCCAGTCTGGGATTGGTATGAAGAGACAGAAGACACTGAGACTATCTAAATCCACAGAGGAACTGTGGGAAAGTTCTCCAAGATGGTTGAAATCAACCTCCAAGTACCCTTGAAAATCTATGGTAAGTGTACTGAGAAGAACTGGTGACTGGTGCTGGTTTTCAAAGTAGAATATGGTTAAAGCAAACACTATCTGACGAATACCTGTTTATTAACACTTTGTGGCTGAGTTAACTGATGAAAACTGGCTCCACTGCATTGTTTTTAAAACATCCTCACTTTACATTTTATGCCTTAAATAGTGAAAAGCATCACACAGCAATACCATATGTCCACACAGATATGCAGTACTGGCTACAATATGGACTATTGAGGTTTCTAATAGGTGAGAAAGTCCATCAACTGAGATGGAAACATGCAACTGCACTTTGAAGAACAGTTTGAGGGTCTGTTAATTCAGTGTGCCATCCCAAGATATTTCATACTTTCCAGAGCGCATAGATTAATTTTGCATTGGACCCTGTAAACAATGTTCAGAACTATGATACACACAAGCTCCATATTCCAGTGAGATATTAACTCATAACATCTTTAACTTTTACAGAGAGGAAAGTGAAACATTAAAGTCTGCAGTACAAGTTAATGGCTGGAATCTGAGACCTAGATGCTGTTTTTGTGTGTGTGCCTAAAAAGTGGTTGAGATCAGTCTGTTCTTTCTGCTCAGTGAGGCTGTGCATCCATCAGCGCCCAGGAGACCTACCGGGTTTTATCCCAGAGCACTTTATCCACTGTTTGCACTCCACAGAAGCAGAAAAACTGCCTCCTCTTTCACAGCTCACCTCTCTGTCCATCGACCTTTCTGTGGAAAGAGAAGTCAAAACAGTAGGTCAAAGGTGGATGATGAAGATGTCATGATACATGGAAACTGCTGACAGGCCCACCTTTAGATGAATACTGAAAAGAGCTGCTGAATATTCAGAAGCGTGACAGACCTTCTCTTGGTCCGGCTATACAAGAACTCATATCTAGTCCATTGCCACACTTTCCACAACAAACCTGGAAAGTTTTAATCCAGAGGGTTCAAATCAAAACCTGCACAGATCACGATTAATAACAGCTACAAGACAGAACTATCATTTAGTACAGCAAGCCTATTCAGCAGTGTTACTTTTACAGAGGTAGTTTACCTTTATGGGTCCCCATGCTTCAGGTGTTTGGAGACACTGTCCTCATGGATTGTTTCTGAGAAGGCCGGGCCATGGAGAGGAGTGCTCAAACTTCAACATACTGAGAACAACCTCGTGCCCACACACCTGGAAATAATAATATTATTATATACCTGAGAGGGCAAAAAACAATATGGACTTTTATTTTAACGACAGCTGGACTGTTTCCCCTCGAAGATAACCTCATTCAGTCACCACCAGGCTGAAAGTGATTCTTGTATTCTTCACCAGAGAAAGAAGTAGTAAGACATTTCAT